>WIGN01000211.1:0-72042 GCA_014235955.1 Colletotrichum sojae | reverse complement strand
ACCAACAATGCCTAAATGCATGAGGGGAACCTCTCTTTTGCATATGGCGCAATGGTACAATTTTCGGTCTGTCAGTTGGCCAAGGTCATCGACACCAGCACCGCAAACATTGTCAACGCACACTTCACGTCCATTTGCGAGGACAGTCAGATGCGACTCGACGCCTTCGGCAACCAGAAAGAAGACTTTCACACCATACAGGCCTCCAAGTACCTCGAGCGCGTCCGCCGCAGACTTGGCATTGGACAGTCCCTCCCCGAAGCCTCGCACGCCTCTGCCTCTTCAGGCGCTATGGCAGAGTTCATCCTCAGTCAAGATCTGCCGGGTAGTCTGTCCCAGAGAGGAAGACGCCATGACAATGACCACGCCAACATCGCCGACATAAAACTAATGCCGACGGTTGGAGAGATCATGTCCTGCAGGGAGGAGTACTTACCCACCATCAATCCGTCTCAGCATCATCTCCCAGGCTTGCGTGGCTTGTTGGATCGCCACTTTCGGTTTCTGCGTGAGGATACTCTGCATGACTTGCGCAATGCTCTCCGCACCAGGATCGAGTTGAATGAACGAGTCCGTGAGGTTCGAACCAAGGTCATTGTGTACGATCATGCCGCGGCTGTTGAGGTGGATTTCGACAAATGGTCTGGGCTTGAGTTCATCGTGCGGGTCGACCAGCCACGTGCGGCTGGAGGCCTCGACAAGCTGGGCCGAGCGGCTTGGTGGATTCAGACAAAGAGACTGACAGACGGGGCTCTTGTCTGCATTGTTGACGAGATTGGTACCGTTCTTTTCTTCCAGGTCTCGAGATCGACTGTACGTACACCGCACAACGCAAACCAACACGGCCAGCAAACTTCTCCGGAAGGCGACGATGAAGAACCACGCTACATTCTACCCGATGACCCTCAGCATGCTTTCGTGCATCTGAAACTTGTAGACGCACAAGCGTTGACGGTGTCGAGAAGTCACTTTTGTGGTTCAAAGGCATGGACTCCAGGCAGCATCGCCAGCTTTTCGAGTTCCCATCGGTCCTCCTGCCTGCCTTCCCGCCTCCATTGAAGGCACTGCAGACCATGTCGCAGAAGCTTGATTTGCCCTTCCAAAACCTACTCACCCTACATGCCGGCGACCAGCAAGTGACAATTGCACCTCCTCTTTACTCCAAGCGGCCAGGGTTCTCTTTCGACCTCACATGTCTTTCCAACGACGGGCCGGGCTTATCGTACACACCTGGGAGCACCCCTGACCCGGCGGGACTGAGCCAACATTCCTCGCTGGACCTGACGCAGGCGAAGGCCATTCTCAATTGCCTCAATCGGTCACTTGCCTTGATCCAAGGCCCGCCAGGGACGGGGAAGAGCTACACGGGGGAGGCTCTCATCAAAGTTCTTCTCGCCAACAAGAGCAAGGCCAAGCTGGGACCCATCATGTGCGTGTGTTATACCAATCATGCCCTAGACCAGCTGTTAGAACATCTGGTCGACGGAGGTGTGAAGAACATTGTCCGCATCGGCTCCCGGTCAAAGTCTGAGCGGCTTGGGCCTGTAAATCTCAGGCAAGTTGTAAAGGACATGACACGCACGAAGATGGAGGGAAAGGCTTTGTATGAATCTATCGAGGCTCTCGATTCAGATGCCAGTTACGTTCTACGAAGACTGGAGGCCTACCAGTTTCTCAATACGAGCCAAAAGATTTGGCAGCACCTCGACACGCATCATCCTAGGCAATGCAACGAGCTCTTCGGACACGGCCAATATGAAGACGACGATGAGGATGAAGAGGAAGATGAGGACGAAAACAATGAAGGCTGGCAAACCGTTCGAACCGATCGACGTAGCCGCAAGAAAGCCATACAGACTTGGCTGCGTGGCGGCTCGACTGCAAACAGGCCAGCCCGCCCTGTCGACCAGCTTTATCGCTCAAAGCTGTGGGAAATGACACACCAGGAGCGAATCATCATGTATCAGGACTGGATGGCGGATGCTTTTCAGACGGAGCTCGACACTTTGTCCGCGGCGCACGAGTCGTACGAGAGAAAAAGGGAACGCAACAACCGCGTGCGGAGCTCCATTGATTTGCGATGCCTTCAGCAAGCGAACATCATCGGAGTCACTACCACCGGACTCGCAACAAACTTGGACCTTCTTCGACGGGTTCACGGCAAAGTCCTTTTGTGCGAAGAGGCTGGCGAGGTCCTCGAGGCCCATTTGCTGACAGCTCTGCTTCCGACCATCGAGCATGCTATTCTGATCGGGGACCATCTTCAGCTACGCCCACAAATTCAAGATTGGAGACTCCAGCGCGCGAATCCGGCAGGGGTCAAGTACTCGCTCGATGTGTCCCTTTTCGAGAGATTGGTTCAACCTTCAACGCCGGGTACACCCGCCCTCCCCTTTAGTGTCCTCGACACTCAGAGACGCATGCATCCGTCAATTTCCGAGCTTGTGCGCTCGACGCTGTACCCGTCGCTCGCGGACTCTGACGCCGTTCAAGCCTATCCGGCTGTTTGTGGCATGGCCAAACGACTTTTCTGGCTTCACCACGAGAGCCCTGAATCTGGACGCAAGTCCGACCAAGAGTCGGTTGAAACATCTTACTCGAACGACTTCGAGGTCGACATGGTCTCATCATTGGTATCTCATCTCTTGCGGCAAGGTGTCTACAAAGCTGGAGAGATCGCCGTCTTAACGCCATACCTTGGGCAGCTGAACAAACTGCGCCAGAAGCTAGGCTCGACGATGCAGATCGTGATCAATGACCGAGACCTGGACGTCTTGGCTGACATGGAGTCGCCCGATGGACCTGCCCCGCCAGGCCAGCAGAACCACGCGGCAAGGTCATCTGCGCTGCAAGGGGTTCGTGCTGCAACTGTTGACAATTTCCAGGGCGAGGATGCCAACGTCGTTATTATCTCTCTTGTCCGGAGCAACAGCGAGCGTCGCTGCGGTTTTCTGAGTGCTTCCAACCGCATCAACGTCCTTCTTTCCCGCGCCAGGCATGGCATGTACATCATTGGCAATTCGCACACATCAAGCCATGTGTCAATGTGGGCGCAAGTGATTAACATTCTACAGCAGGGGGGAAACATCGGCAAACAGATCGAGTTGCAGTGCCCTCGGCACCCGAAGAACAAGAGTATGGTGTCACAGCCGGAGGATTTTATTCAGCTCTCTCCAGACGGCGGATGCAATCGCCCTTGCGACCGGCGGTTGAACTGTGGACATTCCTGCGCTGGGCCTTGTCATTCTGACACTCTTCACAATGCCTTGAAGTGCCTTGAAGATTGTGCGAGGCCGAAGGAGCACTGCAACCATCCATGCCGAAAACGATGTGGTGAGCCTTGCGGCAAGCTCTGCATGGAGCTGTTGCTCAACGCTGGGCTGAAGCTTCCCTGTGGGCACATCCTCAACAAGGTCGAGTGTTGGAGGACACAGGATCCCGCGGCTGTGAGATGCGCCGTCCAGGTCGAAAAGTCGGTCCCCGGGTGCGATCACAAAGTCAGAGTCCCTTGCCACGTGGATGTCACCTCGGCGAGGTATCTTTGCCAGGCCGGGTGTGGTTTCCAGCGCCCTTGTGGGCACATGTGCAAAGGTCGGTGCAATGGCTGCCGCCGGAGGGAGCAGGGGGAAATCGTCAAAGAAGAGCACGGGTTGTGTCAGCATCCATGCGGCAGGGACTACACATCGTGCAGCCATCGGTGTCGGGCGCCCTGCCACGATCGAAAGGACTGCCCTCCCTGCCCTTCTCCCTGCCAGAACCAGTGCGTACACTCCAAGTGTGCCAAGCAGTGCCACGAGCCCTGCGCCCCTTGTGCGGAAGAAACATGCTCTTCTTGCTGTCCGCACTCCAAGTGCAGCATGCCGTAAGTTGGAGAGAACATGAGCAAGTGTTGTGCAGTTTGGTTGACTTGGAGATCACAGATGTGCGGCGCCGTGTGACTGGATCCCGTGTACGAAGAGGTGCACCAAAGTCTTGGAGTGCAACCATCAATGTGAGTTGGATGCTTTCATTTTTCGATGGTGATGCTTACTCAACAACGCAGGCCCCTCGGTATGCAGAGAGAAATGTTCCGACAAGAAGTTCTGCCAAGAGTGCGCTTCCGACGACATCAAGCACACTGTCGTTGATCTGATCATGCTCAGCGATTATCGATCAGTCAACCTTAACGAGGAGCCTTGCATTTTCCCAGATTGCAGGCACTTCTTGACGTACTCGTCTATGGATGGGCAGATGGGACTTCGGGACTTCTATGACGTCTCTACGGAAGGCATACCGACAGCAATCAAGAGCGCTTCTCACCCATTCGACCTGTCGCAGAATATCAAGGTGTGCGCTAACTGTAGGAGCTCTCTGCGAAACGTCTCTCGATATGTCAGAATTGTCCGCCGAGGGCTTCTCGACGAGTCAACAAAGAGGTTCATCAGCTGGTCGAACATGAAGTGGAACGAGCTGTCAGGGGCGTTCCTCGCTGCCCGAGAAGAGCTGGAAGCAATGGACAAGAACGGCTTGGTATTTCCCGCGCGCCATTCCGAGGAATTCAATCTGCAAGGGGCGCGACATGAACAGATCCAGCATCTGTTCACCTCCAGCGGATTGAGTCGACACAAGACAATGAAGAAAGTTCGCAGACAGATTGCGTCCTTCCTAGAGCTTGTTAGAAAGGACGAGCAGCCTTACCAACGTGTGGCGCATCTGGTTTGGCACGTGAACAGGCGGAGGCAGAAGGGGAGCAGCTTCGCGTTCGACGAATCGACGATACAGATGGGAAGTCATCTCCAGGCCATGTCCCTGCTTCTCCGATGCGATCTTCTTCTCGTCTCTGACTTCGTCGCCTTGTGTCGCGACTCCTCGGAACCTCGGGCAAAGTCTGTCAAGGTCGAGATCAAGTCTTACATCCGCGACTGCGAGAGACTCTTAAAAATCGCGCGCACAAGGAAGCATGTTCGTCAAGAAGTGGAAGGCCATATGTTCTTTGCTATGTTTTGCAGTCTTGTTTCACCAGGGGAACGGAAAGCCACATCCGAGGGCGCTGGAGCTCACAATGCAGAAGATGCGGAAATTGACGAAGAAAGCGTCCATTCTTACGAAGAGGCAAAACATCTCGGTCAGCATCACCTGGAAGTCGCCACGGATCTGATGGACAAACATCCCTCGACAGCTGTGCTGAAACCCGAGCTCGAGAGGGTTTGGCGCACGCTTCGCGATGGCGTCTTTTATACAGACGTGTCTGTCGACGAGTTGCGCGAAGTTTATCAAGCCATGGCTCAGGAGTTTTCCGGCACGGGACACTGGTACAGATGTCTTAACGGCCATCCGTTTACTACCGGAGAGTGCGGGATGGCGATGGAGCTCGCTCGGTGCCCAGAGTGCGGAGGACCGGTGGGAGGATCAAATCATCAGTCAGTCGAGGGTGTACAGCATGCCCATGACATTGAGCAGCTGGGTACAGGAGTTGGGTCCTTGAGAATTTAGTGCTGGTCGCCTTGATTCAAGGCTTAGGCGCAAGAATTTTGGTGGTCTAGTATGCACGGTGGGATAGATTGGATGTCAGCACGAGCCAGAGACGCTCGCTCTGGTTCCATGGGCCAGATATCGGTGAAGACATAGACTGCGGTGACACCCAACTTAGGTGCTTGGACTGGGAGATGACAGATCGGACACACGTAGCACAACAAGATAAATGCCTCTTGGAAATCTGCAGAGACCACGCAAGCGTGGAACTGTGAGGAGGTGGTTGAAAACCAGGCATGCGTTCAAGCATGGCTTAGGTAAGGTGGGCAATCTGGACGGGCAGCTTGAAAGCTGCAGCCTCCCGGCCCCAAGGCACTGAAACTGAACATCGTACCTTAGGTAGGTAGGCGAAGGGTATTTCGTTTGACCACCTGCTGTACCTAGGTAGGTATAATGATGGCTGCTGCTTAGATAGGCAGAGTTAAATACTGGCATTGGTTGGTACCAGGTGAGCAGGTAGGTTTTGAGAGACCAAAGAAGGGAAGGAAGTGGTACTGTCATGGCCAACTGCTCCTGCCTCAAAAAAGATTATACCTACAGCTTGCCTAGGTAGATACCTAGGCAGGTATCTACCTAGGTAGAAATACTGTAGATATGTCAATAGGAAGGCACCTGGTCCACAACAAACAAAGTGGACCTCACCGCCTCCCGAACCTGCCTGCCTGCCTTCACACTGCAGGCAATACCTAGGTAGGTAGGCTGCCTTGGTAGGGACGGGCTCACCTTCCTATCGACGTGGTACCTACCAGTGGCAACTAGAATCTTCGTTCTTGACCTGACGACTTACCTTCGTCACCCCAAAAGCTTTCAGTTCTACCCTGACTTCTCTTTCTGTCCCATCACCTCCTACTTCGCCCTGTGTTGCTGCATGGTCGTTATTTTCGTGGCTGCCGCCGCCACCGCCACCATCACCGGCCTGGTATTGTTCTTTTTGCCCTACATCACCTATTCGGAACGTCAAAACAAGTCCAAAAATCAACAGGGACCACCGAGAAAACCACAATCACACTGCAGACACCTCCCAACATGGAGGCCTCGTTGCTGACGCCCGAGTCGGTCAACGATGCCCTCTACAGCCACTTGGCGCTTCCTGCCCAGCTACCTCAACGACGGGAACATGATCGCCAGCTACGCATGGTGGAGACTTCCCTTGTGAAGCGGCTGGTGGATGCGACCATGGTCATGGCTGGTTCCTCCAGCGACAAGAGCAACCGCCAATACTGGGAATCCCTACACCGGACTCTTATTGCCTGCCAAGAACTTAACCGTGGAGGCAGGATCGACAAGTCGAACTTGATCCGCGAGCTCCAGCAGCTGGGCCCGTCCGGCTGCCTCATCGTTCATGTCGAGAGCCAGAATGCAGGTTTGGTCATTCGCAGATCACAGGAGTGAGTCTTCCATCCCAACTTCCGTCAACCAAAAAAACCCGCCCGCTGACACTCTCAAACAGCCCCATCTTCAAGGACAGTGTGGTCTTCGAGACCTTTGAAGCATCACCCAGAAACGAAGATGTTCTGGCCGCCAAGGGCGCTTTGCTGTGGGATTTTCCCGGCATCGCTGTCGCCGTTCCATACACCACCTTCAGTGACGAGGACTTCCAGACTAACATCGCCACGTTCATCGAGCAAGCGTCTCTCGAGACTACCAAAAGCTTCGCAGCGCACACCTTCAAGGCAGGCGCCATGGTTTTTGAGTACCGGAACACCGGCGACCCCTCCATCATCTCCTCCCTTCTCATGGCGATCCTGGAAGAGAATGGTCGGAGGATTGCCCCCACGCTCCTGAGAAAGCGAGTGCGTGACGACGTCTGCTGGAACCGTGCAGAAAGGCCCTGGCGTCGCCTCCCTTACTGGCTTGTTCTTCGCGTCGCCATCGAGCGCTACCTGTCATGTTCACTAGGTGGCGAGATGGGCCGCCTCGAGTACAAGTTTTTCATCTGCGTTGTTCTCGCCACCTTCCTCGACGAAGCACCCTCCTTTTCGATATCTACAGAGAAACTTCATTTCCTGAAGAAGAAGATTTGCCGACGACTCGTCAAGCTGGACCTGGACAAACAACGGTGCACTGATCAGATCCTTGCCGTCCCTCTCTACGAATTCCTGTTCGACTACCTCGGTCCCAAGTTCAAAAAGAGCATCGACAGTTGCAACACTTTCCTTAATCGCACAATCGCCGACCGAAGGGTCTCAATGAAGAAGCATATCCCTCTCCTTCCCCGCAAGGCCGCCGACGCAGATCTTCGCCTGGGTCTCCGAATCAGCCACGGGTACCTCAAGAGCGCACTGCAAAACTTCAAATTACCTCGGAACACCAAACGGACACGCGAAGTATCGGATGATGGTCTTGTCGAGGCAGCAAAGGACCACCTGAGTCAATATGCACGATCTTACCACAAGTTGATTGACTGGGAGTTGGAGTTGGCCAGCTTGTCTGGTGAAGGCATGTCCTGTTCTCAGATTGCGAAACAAATCATTGACTATACGACGATGGCCATGCCGCTGTACGAGGGAAACGCTGAGCAGAAAAGCGGCATGATTTTGACGGTCATGGAGTTGTGGCAGAAGATGGATGCCGTCGCTTGCCGCCTGTTCCCCCTTCTGGAGGAATACCACCCCGTATTTCACCCTCAGATGCTTGATGTTCTCCTGATACCCCTGTTCTCAGATATGGCGCGGCTCAATGCCCTGCAGATCCTTCTTTCGGGCCGCGTCAAGAGGGCAAGCGCCGACCGACTGAATATTTTTGCAGATCCTACTCCGGGATGTTTCGGCGAACGGTACTACACGGAATCGGACCAGCATGCCGTCTTCAAAGACCTGCACGACGATATCATCGAGGTTGCCAACGATCTACGAGAGAAAAAGGAGACCGAGTGGAAGAAGAAAAGCCAACGATACGACAACTTGATCCGACAGATCGACACCAGTGTCTGTGCCTACTTACCCGATGATCGCGACCCTTTGGGACGTGGTCGACACGACCCAAATTGCATGAGATGTTCCATGATGATCAACGCGCAGAAAATGCGTATCGGCATTTTTGAGGAGCTTCTTCCTGCGGACAGTGTCATGGCCAGAGCTGTCGTCTTTGAGTTGGCATGCCCAACAGAGTTTGCCGTTTATCGCGACACAACTTGGTGGCTCTTGCAAACCCTCGCCACGCCTCTCTTCGAAGAGGCAATCAAGCCGAGATGCCTACTCAGAGACTATGTGCAGCTAAAGCCGTTCTGCCATGCCGGTTCTAGCAAGCTGGGCCTAGCCTCAACCACCAAACCCTGTAAGTGTTTCATCTCATTATGACTTTTCAGACTTGGAGCCTTTGGCCGTTGTTCTTTGCACATCTACCGTGGTAACAAAGGTTCCATAGTTGCTCTTTGGTGTTTTCTGTACCCTTCCTCTGATATGGGACATTGGCCTGCATCAAGAACGACCCACTAACGACTTTGGACTCAGTTCTGACGACGCACTACACTACGGTTCCATTCCCTGTCGAATGGGAGGGAGGTAGAGACGGCGTCTGCCGGCCGAACGGGATGAAACTTGCCTTTTTCGATACGCGGACATCGACCTGGCCAGGGCGGTTGAGATTTCGCCCATCTTTTGCGCAGCACACGACTATTGCACTGCCAAAATCATCGCCATTCTCGAGCGTCTTGGAGGGAAAGTCGTTTGCATTGGATGGCCCGGGGCCTTCGTCGTACGAAATCATGGCCAGTCAGTCCAGTTGCCCCGCCGGTATCAACGTCCACGAGCACGTCGCAATGCAGACGCTTCTGTCGGGAAAGGCCCAACGATGGATTGCCCTTCTTACCGAACTTGGGTCGACCAATCTGAACTTCTCCAGCGAGGTCACCATGCTCATCGTCACTCACATAGTGCTGCAGAGTGGCCCAGTGGACGAAATTGAAGACATGGGCCCCTATGAGGACGGTCGTCAAGGACATGACAACAAAGGCACGAGCAACAGACCAGGAAGACTTGGCAGAGACATACTTCGCAAGGTCCACAAGATTTTCCGAGATGAAAGATTCTGTGACAGGCTGGTTGAGCAACTGTCCATACGATTGGATAGCTTGGAAGCCAATTGGCGGGAGACGTACTTGATGGATACTGTCATCACCATCCTGCTTCGCGTCCACACGCTTACAGCCACAAATCCGAATGCTTCCTTGAGGGCACTCTCGACGCTCGTCAAGGCTCGTGGAATCTGTCTGCGATGGGTTGAGATGCTCCGAGCTGAGACCTACAAATCAAGCGATATCGAAACGGCTCGGAGATGTCAGCAGTATGCGCTTTGGGCCGCCATTCTTTGCAAACGAACCTTCGTCATTCATCGAAGCCAAGGCACAAGTCTTGACCCAACTTCTCTGCAAGCCTACATCGAATGTAGCATCACCGTGCAGGACAACTTGGTTGTGGAAGTAGGCGCCCTCCCCCAGGTGCTTCAACACGCCGTCGTGTCCGACCTCAAGCTCTCCTATCGGCTTTCTACTCTTGTGTGTCAGTCCATCGTTGATAGCCCCGAAGTGTTCAGGCTCGGTATACGAGCGGTTTGGCCGGAGCCAGACGACAGTCCGCGGCAGATCATCAACCTCCGTCCAGGACAAACTGGATGGGTGGCATGTGACATCCAGGAGAATGAGTACGGAAACGCAGTGCAGGTCCATTACAATTATGTACAGGGGCTTCTCCTCGTCGACAAAAGACCACTGGGCAAGCTCCCCAAAGCACCCGAGCACATCAGCACTCTCAACGAGCTCTTCGGTGATCAGGCACTTCTAACATTCCCTTCGAACATTCGAGGAATGGAGTATACCCTGTGCATCAGGCCAAGGGGATACCGGATTGACGTCGGCTTCGACGCCAATGCAATGATTGTCCGCGCAACAAAAGGTCAGCAACATCTCCAACTCGTACCCAGGGATGTTTTTCGGTCGGAGCACGCGTGGGATCTTCCTGGACCACTACTGGAAGGTTGCTTTCATTGGCTGTAAGTTTTCTATTTCTGTTTCCCCCGCTTCCATGCTGTTCGCCTAGTTGTTAGTTGCATACTTTTTCGACTGTCTTCGTTGGGGAGGGTTTCTTTTTTTTATTGTTTTCTCCTGTTTGGTTTTGAGAGCACTGGTCTGACAAAACGAAGTGATCTCCGAAGTGGAAAGGTTTTCATCACACAAGCTGCCGATATTTGGAACATAAGTCACCGGAATTGGACTCTCGATGTCCATCAGCGCATCTGTAGCCGCCCTCGGCCCAGTGGTGATGACCAACTTGCCGATACCTACAGCCCTCTGTTCAACCGTGTCTGCAGAATATTTGACGGATTCGAACACAAAAGAAATATTGTGGTGTATCAGCCAGCAAGCAGGCACCTAGAGGTTGAGATCAGAAGACTGCAGCTTCTGTTCTATGTCAACAACCGCCAGGTGCTCCAATCACCGCAGCTCGGGTCTGAAGTCGACCTGGACCAGGACGCTGGTACTTGGTATGGGTTGACCAGCAAACTGGTGTTCCGGAACCCCAGGGATGCTTTGCAAAGAAGCATTCTTGTTCCTCTCGGGGAACTTGAGACAAAGAAAGAGGGAGAAACTGTCCTTGTCCGCACCCTTCCTTCGGAAAGCTACGGTAGGTTCATTATCAACAAGACTCTTGGACGACTCGACTGTGCGGCAGAGCCAACGCTCCTCTATACCAAGGCACTACTGCATGCCTATACATCCTCGGTGCTCTCTGATCCCTTAACAGGGAGAACAGGAACCGAGGAGGCTCTTCAGTGGCTCTCTTCCGGTGTCTGCCAGCCGTGGACGGCTCTGGGACCCGCCCCATCGCAGCTTCTAATCAAGATTGCCGAGCTTAGCCCTCGCCACGTTTACTACCCTGAAGACCTCAAAGTCATGAAGACAGATCAGTGGCAAGACAACATCACAGAGAGCGTCCAGCACGAGGGCTTCCGGCCTCTCGTTGAGCAGATTTTGTCAGTTTCCGATGAGCTTCATTCATTCTCGCTGGCTCAGGCTGATTGGGGACTGCGCGCTTTGCCGCCGTCTGGCGAGTCGCACCTTGCAGACAGAGCCAGAGTGCGCAGACAAATCTTTGAGCGACCGTTCGAGGACAATACAGCGCCAATAAAGACACCTGATATCGATCAAAAGTATTGTCCCCGGGATGGCCCGTTGCCCTCGAATGACCGCCACTCTCGGGTTCTTGAGATCATCCACGTCATTCGGACCTGGCCGGAGCAGATGGCAACAACACGAGCTTTATCCCAAACCCTGTCTCAAGGTAGCATCATTGGCGGCTTCAGGGATACTTTTGAGAAGGTCTCCCTTAGTGATCGACTGAGTGTCGACATCCTGCAGCACTGGGGCTCCTTGGTCAAAACATGCAGGGAACAGCAATCACCGTTTGTTTTGATGTTCACGCTGGCACCCATCGCATTCAGTTCCAGAGTCGACTCAGGACTGGTCAGAACTCTAGCTGCATTCTCTATATTCGAGGAGTTGAGAGCAGTCGAACTACCTACCTGGGAAGATTACGAGCGCTACAAGCCGAACCAGTTGCCTCAGTTGGAGCAGCTCATCAATATGATTGCGCCATTCAAGACGCCGCCGCCGAAAGATGACGGCGACGATCTGCAGCAATTCGCAAGCGCGAAACAGCTCCGAAAGATGAGAGAACAGAAGGACGCATGGGTTCAGCGTTCTGAGGAGGATTGCAAGTTTCTGGCAAACTTCCTGCTGGCCCAATGGCCTTGCTTGGAGCCAGGTGTCTCTGAGCTGTCGAAGAGCGTTCATATTGATGTCGGTGCCGCACTCGGCGTTGTGCGGGTCGAATGGAAGCGCCTGTACCAGAATATGGATCTCTCCATTCATTTGGAAGCTGTACAGAATGTCCTGGATCGGCGACATTCCGACACGGAGTACGAGGCTCCGATCTTCATTCCATCGGAGGTCTCGTTTGAGGGCCGCCTACGAGGAGGTGAGATTCTCTTTCTGAGGGCTGACCTCATGAAGAGGACCTTTCCTGTGCCCGAAATCAGCAATTCCAGGCCGACAGCCGAGACTCAACCAGCCAAGATCGCCGCCAAACCAGCTGCACCTTCAGCTACAGCTCGTCACCCTGCCCATATCCACGATCAAAGTTCTCTGCCGTTTCATCTCTCGTCATGCAGTGCAGGTACAAATGTTCTGGCACCGAGCTGGATGTCCTCAAAAACTGCCTTGATCCCGTCGAGCAACTCGTCGGCTGAACTCAGACAGATCGTCTCTGGCTTCTCAAAGTCGGCTTCACTTGTCCGCCAGAAGTACGGAGAAGACCTCCAGCGAAGTTTGGACGCTTTCGTGTCCCGAAAAGACCCAAAGCGACCGGCAACTGAAGCTTCTCCTGCTTTCGTTTCTCGAGAAGCCTCGGTTTCACTACAGTCAATTCAACGTCTCTTAGAGAGCATTCAGAAGACGATTGAGAAGACGGACAATATTTTCTCGTCCCAGCGAGTGTACTGGCTCCAAGCTGGTCAGTTGTGGCCAGCGGTGACCACCATGACGCTTTTGGAGCAGTTACGATCCACGTCGTCGCCCGTCACATTCGGAAAACATGCGAAAGAGACACTCCTGGAATTTGGCCTCGCGATCACAAATACCCAGCGGGATCTTCGAATCAACGACTTCATTCGTCGAGGAGACGCCGGAAGGTACCGAGATGAGTTGGAGAACCAGGGTCACTCCAACTGGCAACCTTCTGAGCACCCCGACTGGCTTCTTCTCGAGATCGAAGCCAATCTTCTCATCCGGCCGGACCAAGTGAACGTGGCACTAGCGACCATTTCCCCGGCCTCCGGAGGTAACTCGGTTCTGCAAATGAACATGGGCCAGGGCAAAACATCCTGCATTATACCCATGGTTGCTGCCTCTCTTGCCAACCGCCAGAACCTGGTCAGAGTGATCGTTCCGAAGGCCCTGCTACTTCAAACATCACAGTTGCTCCAGGGCAGGCTTGGAGGTCTTCTCAATCGACAGGTCCGCCATGTGCCATTTTCGCGAAAGACGCCCACTGGAGAAAACATCATTCGGGCATATCATCGAGTTCACCGCACGATCATGAGAGAGGCCGGCGTTATGGTATGCCAACCGGATCATAACCTGTCTTTTATGCTGAGCGGACTGCAACGGCTTCTCGACAACCGGGTGCCAGAGGCAGGTCCGATGATCAACGTTCAGTCCTGGCTTCGCACTCGTTGCCGTGACATTCTCGACGAGTCCGACCACACCCTGGCCGTCCGAACGCAGCTGATCTACCCTTCTGGATCGCAAACAACGGTAGACGGACATCCATACCGATGGCAGGTTGCGCAGGCAATCTTGCGTCTTGTTGACCGGCTGACATATGGTTTGGCGCACAATTTCCCAAACTCAATCGAGGTCGTCCGTCGACCCGGCGGGGGCTTCCCGCTCCTGTTCTTCCTGCGACCAGACGTCGAAGACGAGCTGGTGCGTGGGCTCATTCTTGACATTCTCAGGGGAGTTGATGGCATTCTACCGATGCAAAACCTTGACAATGCCGATCGTCTCGCAGTCCGAGAATTCTTGCTGAATGCAAACCCACGAGAAGCCACGCTGCAGCGCATCCGTCGCCTGTGTCCCGACCGTCCCTCTGTTCGCCAGACCCTTTACCTTCTTCGGGGTGTACTGGTCAACCGCATCTTGATGATGACGCTCAAAAAGAGATGGAACGTTCAGTACGGGCTACACCCCCTCCGAGACCCCATTGCCGTGCCATACCACGCCAAGGGTGTGCCCAGCGAGCAGTCTGAGTGGGGTCATCCAGACGTTGCAATTCTGTTCACCTGCTTGGCCTTCTACTACGACGGCATAAGTATCGCCCAGCTCACGCAGTCACTAGAGCATCTCCTCAAGTCCGATGATCCTTCAGCAGAGTACGACAAGTGGACGCAGACGGCAGAGGCCTTCCCAGAGTCTCTGAGAGCTTGGAACTCCATCAACGTGGACGACGACGTGCAGCTTGCTGAGATTTGGAAGGCAGTGCGATACAATATCGCTGCCATTGATTATTTCATGAACAACTTTGTGTTTCCCCAGCACGCGAAGCAGTTCCGAGTCAAGCTGCAGTCCAATGGCTGGGATATTCCACTTTTCTCCGTCGACACGACTGAATCTTCCAGCAATGGCAACCAAGGAAATCCCCGCAAAGCGCTGACAACCGGATTCAGCGGCACAAACGACAATCGAACCATGTTGCCTCTGACAATCAAGCAGGACGACCTCCCAGGACTGTCCCACACAAACGCCGAAGTGCTGACTTATCTTCTGCATCCGCGATCTCGGGAGTGCCACAAGATTATCGGCGACGATGGAAAAAGGGCATCGGAGTCGGATCTGCTACATGAGCTTCGACGACGAGATATCAGCATCTTGATAGATGCGGGAGCTCAGATTCTCGAGATGGACAACGTCACCCTTGCCAGAAAATGGCTCGATATCGATCACAGAGCCCTGGCCGCCCTTTTCTTTGACGAGCAGAACAAGCCTTGGATCATTCAGAGAACAGGCCGCAAGACCCCACTGCTTGCTTCTCCTTACGCCGATGACTTGAGCAGATGCTTGGTGTACCTGGATGAAGCTCACACGCGAGGAACCGATCTGAAATTTCCTCCCACTGCTCGTGGCGCACTGACTCTCGGCCTTGGCCAGAGCAAAGATCACACCGTTCAAGGTACGCCATGGCTTTTGTTTTTCCTCCTACTTGCCCCTCAAATCCCCGTCTACGTGCCCCATGCTGACAAACATGACAGCTGCAATGCGTCTGCGACAGCTCGGCACGACGCAGTCCGTTACCTTCTTCGCCCCTCCGGAAGTCTTTCAAAGCATTCTAGACCTTCAGCAAAAATCTTACGGAGCTCAAGTCGACTCTTACGATGTCATATGCTGGCTCCTGGACAATACTTGTGACGGCATTGAGCAACTGCAGCCTCTGTACTACGCTCAAGGCATCGACTTTTGTCGTCGAACGCAAGCAGCGATTAACAACCCTGACTTCCTCCGAGACATGCATCAGCGCGAGAACTTCCTGTCAACCATCAAACAGAACGAGCACCACAGTCTCCAGCAACTGTACGAACCCAAGCTAAAGGGCAAGGGCACTGGCGGATTCCGCACTGGATCTGATGTCAACATCAGGTCTTTCGTCAAGGAACTCAACACTCGACGCAAGGCCTTCCAGGACAATGGCCGGGCCGTTCACGCTTCCGCATTGCAAGAGGTTGAACAGGAACGCGAGGTAGCTTTCGAGGTGGAGACTGTGCGTCAAGTCAAGAAACCACAGCACTATCCGGCCCTTTCGTTCCCTGGGTTGCATGCGGATCTTGAATCGTTCGCCATCACCGGCAGGATGCCCGCCGGGGCTCATGCGTTCGTCTCAGTATTCAAGTCGCTGTCGAGGACTGGTACTGGCAAGAAGTTCAAAACCTCAGACCGGGTTTCACGACTTTTCGTGTCTGCAGAATTCGAACGGACGATCAAGCTGACATTTGACTTGACGAATGATAACTTCTTGGTAAGTTGGGAGACCGTTCCAATGGTCTTCTAGCAGTGGTCTTCTGGGACTACCTGGCAAGAAACACGCTAATGTTGCTTTCAGCGAAACGTGAACTGGATTCTCTGGAGCACGGTTACCGATACCGCAGTCATCATCGTGCCTGAAGAGGCAGAGTTGCTGCTGCCGATTATGAGAAGTAAGGCCATACGACATGTCACTCATCTTATCACGTACTCAGCGCCCGTCACGCGAAAGATGCTTCACTTTGACAAGCTCGACTTCTACAGCATTCCGGCCCTCCCCCAAGGATGGAAGGCTCCAATGTGGCTGAAAGTCGAGCTGGGTCTATACGCAGGACGTCTCTACTTTGAATGGGACGAGTACGTCGAGATTTGCGACCTTCTTGGTGTTAACGAGACCTCGTCGTCGCTCGAGTTCCAAGACGAGAGTTCCGACGAAGACACCCTGGACAGCCAGGTTGACGGCCAAGACGCCTCAAAGGGTGATGACAAGAAGACAAGCAAGGCATCCAAGACAGGAATTACCAGCCGACCACTCACGTTTCTTCAAGAGTGGCTGGCTGCTCGACGACGTGGCCAGGACTTTGTGTCGACTCCCATGGGCTTCCTTGCACAGGGAAAACCTCTCCAAGAGAGCCATCCATTCTTCCGAAAGACCGAAACCGAGAAGCGCGACAAGCTGTTTGTGCCGGTTAGCAGGCAACAGGCCCAAGAAGACGCGGACGATCATCTCGTTGACGACTTTGGAGGTATCGACAACATGGGTGCCAACGAAGAGGCCGACAGCGACGCCGACGAGGATGAGATTGAGTACAACGAGTCGGAAATGGGAAGTGACAGCGAGGAGTGAGAGATTCGTGTGATATTTGGAGGATGACTGGCATGCTTTGACTTTGAGATTGCTTGATTTCTTCCTCGCTGGGAGGGATTCTTTTGTTGGACTTGCTCTCCTCTTCTGGTTGGACTTTTCATGTTAGATTAGGCCTCCCTCACTTGCTCAGATAGCTCAACACGCAGACGGTCATGTAAAAGATGCAGCGTGCCTACTTTTTCTCGTGGACTAACGACAAAGGCACACAGGTGGTATCTTGGAAGCACGTGCAATGGGCTGTCTGTCGGAGTCGAGTTGTTCTGACTGGAGAGCCGCAATGTGGGGAACTGAGTCGGGAGTCAGGCCTTTTGCATCGTCGGCGTTGACACCGGTCGGGCGATCGAGGATGATCAAACACGGAGCGGCAAGGCAGGAACTAACGCGGTGCTTCCAACTAATTCTTTCCCGGCTTGTCGTGGCACCTCGGAGTTCAACGTCGAGGCGACTGCCCGTCAAGATGGCGTCAATCATGTCGAATCAGCCTAGCCGAAAAGCTACTGTAGTTGCGAAGCTAGCAATCGCATCTAGTCAGTTGAATTGGAATCATGACGGTGGCTGGCTAGCTGGCCGGCGACAACGTGCCACGCATGCTTTCCAATCGAGCCTCGTCGGTCTGGAAGATGCCGAACAGCTTCTTCTGATCAGGTCAAGCGTTGCGTTGGCTCGCGCTTGCGGCTTCCAGGACCGATCGGAGCCAGCAACCAGTGGCACAAGGACAGGCGATGTAGCTGAAGAGGCTATGGCAACTGCCGAGAGATTTCTGGCGGTTCTAGGATCGGGGTGGCTTTTTTTTGAACGTGGCGACGGACGGGAGGGAGATGCTATAATAGTCGTTTCTCGTGCTCCCTTTGCCTTGGCGGGGACTCTACTCCGTAATCTCTCCCGCTTGCGGAGCGAGGCGTTCATGTGCCGGTGGGCAGGCTGCCGATAATAAGTACAGCATAGCACAATTGAGGGGGGTGGTCTCACTGAGTGTGTGTGTGCCACGGAGGCGCGGTTGTGGCCGCAGTCCGCCTTGTTCTTTTTTTTTTTTTAATTTCAAATTAGCGAGTACGCGCCCCCCCCTCATGTAACGGAGACGGGGAGGCAGAGACGGTGGCACGGGACGGGATCATGTCGGCGGTTGTGCGAAGCCGGCGGGTGATGAATTCTGTTTGTGAGAGCCGAGGGAGAGGACCTTATTACACCACAGCTGGAGAGAAGTACGGATATCTGGGTGTGGGCATTGTGACGGGCTCAAATCCGTCTCTTCCCCCCCCCCCCCCCCCCTCGCAAGCGTTAAACGAAAGGCGATCTACGGATACATGGTACTTGAACACCCCGTTCGCGCTTCAATCGGATTAAGGGCGACGGAGCGCAGGGGACCGCCGGGTGGCCTGGTAATTGGACGAACGCCCGACTGTGTGGACGTAATGCTGCGCGGAGATCGTCGTCATGAGAAGCGCGGCTGCTGAGCGATGCCACGCTGGACCTTGATTGAGTTGAGTTCCTCGGTGCCGCCACTGACCACCATCTGGCCTGGGAGGTCGCACGCTCTCGTTCGGGGAACCGGCGGCGTGCGGAGCACTGCGGAGTCCAGTCGACAGCGCAAGGCCGTCTTGGCTGGCGGACATGGATAAGGTTTGGAGGACGGATGATGGATGTCGATGAAGAATACGGATGGCGATCCCGGCTGTCCGCGGACTATGGATACTATTACTTAGCTTGTGTTTCTGGACTCACGATGCCCTCGACCATTGACTTTGCGAGAAGTCGTTCTCGAGATCGAGAGGTCTAGGGCCGGATTTACCCGCGCGCGAACTGTACAGCTCCTGTCATCCGAAGCTTGGGACGCTAGAGGCGCGTTGAACCCCGAGACCAGTTAGGATTCGATGAGGGATTTGACAAGCGCGGGTTTGGATGTTAGGTCGAACTCAAAGAGAACGCGCCCAGAGGCTAAGAGAATGACCAAGAGGCGGGAGGGGAGTTCGACTCGCGAGTCGCCGTTGTGCGCCGTTGAGCAGGGTTCTTTTTGTGATTGTTCTAATCCACAATGGTGAAGGAATAGAGCGGATGTTGGCAGTGGACAGGATTGTCTTCCTCTCCCCATTCTTGAGCCAACATCTTGAGTCTCGTCTCCAAATAACATCTATGAAACCATACGTAACCAACAACCACCCGTTGCAACTCGTAATTCCGTCCAACAGAGTCAAATTCGCATTCGGAAAAAGAGGAAAGGAGAAGAAATCCTCACCAACAAAAACGCTTATTATTCCGTTACGAGATGACCAACACCACGTCCTTGGCGACATGGATGCGCCCCCCTGCAGTCTCCATGCGGGGCAATTGGACCTCGACCTCCCTAGGGCCCCGACGACCCGAGCAAGACTGCGAAGCCTGAAGCACGCGCACTTCCGGAGAGCGGCGTCGACTTGTTGGAGGAGAAGAGCCCAAGAGCAAGAGGCCTGGGCGAGTTACCGGTTCTCCGGGCCATCGCCCCCCCCTGTGGACCACAATCCCGGATCCTTAATGACCTTTTTTGCCTTCCCCTGACAAAGTTTGGAGTTGCTTCAGTGCAACTTGGCAATCATCGCGGGCATCCCTGTTTATTTCGAAATTCCGCTGGCCACCATCGGCGTTGGTTCCTCTCTCTCTCTGTCTCTCTTTCTCTCGTCTTTCCCGTCTGTCAGCTGTCTTTCTATCTGCCCACATGTGCATCTCGAGCTGCCCATGTTCCAACGGCAGCTGGGAAAAAGCAACAATCTCACCCGTCCATCCACACAGCCCTCCCTTTCTTCCTCCAACCCCATTGTATGCAAATGAGGTACTAAGTAGCCTCTTTTGCCTCCTTGCATATTCCGCCTCGTTAGGCTTCTCCCCTCCACCCCCCCCGGGCGCGACGGACTGAAAGGCTACACTACAATATCGAGAGACGTCTTGGCAACACACATACATGACTGGGGTTGGGTGTGTGTGTCTACACTACATATTAAATACCTTAATTACTTAGCAATCGAGTTGCGGTTCGCGGTAGCTGACTCAGACGGCCTTGTCCCGTCCGTCCATTCATCCCCCCTTTTGATCGTTAGGTTCCCGTTCCTGTCCCATGTTGGTTGGCCGCTGCGCCCTTGTGCGTAACCGCGCAGGCGTACCATGTCAACATGTATGTGTGTTGTGCGAGAGTGGTTTCCATTAATAAGTCCGTCGCCTTTTTGCCTTTCCATGTCGAGTTCGTCCCATCTAATAAAGGCCCATCCTCTCTCTCCTCCCTTTTGTTTCCCCACACGCCCCCGGGAACGTCCATCCGCCGCTTCAACGTCACCTCCAAACCAGTCCAAGCCCAGTCGACCAGTCCGTCGTCGCCGTTGTCGAGTGCCGAAGCGAAGCTACGAGTCTCCCGTCTCCCGAGCCCTAGCCGAGTCACCGTTTTCGTCCACCGTCAAAGGGCCCTCCCGCGCCCCCCCCCCCCAGATCGTCTACCTACCCATTTCTTCTGGCGCGTTCTAAATCGGCGGGAAAAAGTGGGAAAGAAAGACTAGAAAGAGAGAATCGAAGCGAGAGAAAGAGCGTACCTGAAGGGCATATCAGAGTACATATCGCCATGTCAGCCGTGGCATAATTGGGCCATGGTCGCCTTCGTGCCGCCGCGCATCAACAGCATTAGCATCGACAGAAGAAGAAGAGGAAGAAGAGGAAGAAGCGGGAAACATCGCCATCGCAGACCGTCAAGAGTCGCAACTCCAATAGACGACAACGAAGACGGAGAACGAACGACCAAGACGAACGACCCAACGAGAGGACGTCCCCCCAAAATGTCGGCCGATGTGACATTCGACGTCGTCACCGCCAGCATCTGCGCGACACTCATCCTCGTCCGCTGCGGCTATCGCATCTTCTCGCGATGCCGCGTCCACGACTCGTGCCACCGGACATGGCACGCCGACGACGCCTACATGGCCTTCGCCATCGTTCCCCTCGTCGGCCGCACGTCGTGCATCGCCGTCTCCTTCGTCCTGAACCCCACGCACACGTACGGACCCGCGACCCCAGAAGTCGCCGCGTCGAGGGGCATCTCCGTCTCGATGCTCCAGGTGGACTACGTCACATCTCACAAGCTGCTCATCCCGTCGCGGATATTCTACGCTCTGTTGTATGTTTCTGCCTACCATGTTCGCTTGCCTGCTTACTGTGTCTGCTTTTCGCCCCCCCTCCCCCTCCCTCCACGGTCTCGTCTCACTGCCTGCATCCCCCAACTCACATCTCACCGTGACACCGCTTGTTGTGAATTCTTTTTTATTGACGCACGTCTGACTAACTCTGCTGCAGCTTATGGTCGCTCAAGTTGTGCCTGCTTAACTTTTACTCGCGCTTCGTCGACGTTTTCCACTGGGGAAAGGTCGCGACCACTGCTCTTTGGTGGTTCATCGTCGTCAGTTTCTTTATTGTCTTGATACCCACTCTAGCAGAATGCAGACCACTCAGTTTGTACGTCAAACCCTTTCCAATCCGTGTTTCTGTCGTCGGCGATCGAGAAGTTATTATTAACACCCGTCAAGAGTATGGTCGCCCGATCCGACGGGCCAAAATACCTGTCACCGAGCCCTCGGCAACCTGATCACCATGGGCGTCTTCAACATCATTACCGACATCGCGCTCATCGTCTTTCCGTTTCCCATCTTGCGTCACGTCAAGCTGGACGGCAAAGTGTAAGTTGGGCCTTTCTCCCGACGGAAACACCTTAGCATGGCTTATCGACTAACACCACGCGCAGAAAGTTCCAGCTCATTCTCCTATTTAGCATCGCTGGCCTCATTGTCGTAATCACCATCATGCGAATGCCCATGATCATCACCCAGTCGGTATCGCAGAGATCGCGCTCAATGGTACGTCGCAGCCAATACCCCTCTTCTCCGCTTCAATTGAGCTAACCCTTCCTCAGTGGGCGTCCATCGAGATTCTCTGCGCGTGTATCGTCGCCAACACGGCCTTCTTCTACGCCCTACTGAAGGACTACCAGCGCGGCCACGACACCCGCGTGGCCGGCTCGAGCTACGCGCGGCAGCCCGATTACTACATGCAGGCCATCCCCTCTTCGCCCGACGCGAGGCGGGGCTCGGCGCCGTCGTCAGACCGGCTGGACACCCCAGACTGCTGGAGGAGGGAGAGCAGATCGAGCAGATCGAGTAGCATACCCATGATTGCCTAGTGGGAATTATTTACTTAGCACGATATGATACCACCACACATGAATCAAATTTTCCGTTCGAGAGCCAAGATCATGACTACAGCAAATAGGTTCCGTGCGATGAATGTGATTCTTAAATGCCATAAGCTTTCAGCCCATTGCTGCGCCGTTCGGCGGCAGCACATGCGCCAGTGGAGGCATCCATCCGGCGTCGGCCCGCCAAACCCCCTGGCCGTAGTGGTACTGCTGACGTGTACATCAATACCATCACCAGCACACCACACTTCCAACAAAGAGGACGAAACAGCTTCGTGTCAAAACAGACTTCCCCGCCAAGGATGATTCCAAACCTGGCTTCTATCGCGCGATCGAGTACCTGCCATCGACCCCAGAAGCGCTGAAAACCTCATCGTGATAGCTTCTCATTCCGCGCCAACTCGACATCGACACAATCCAGCAAGGAGCTTATTTTCCCCGCCGCTATGAGCATCCAAGCCATCGCCGACGCGTCGATCTTCTCCTTCGGCGCCGCGTGCATCCTCTCCGCGTTCCTCTTCGTCGGCGTCCCGTTCCCCAACAAGAGGGCGTCCGACTACTATGCCGGCAAGAGCAGCTGGATGTCAGAGCTCTCGGGAGGCTGGATGAGCCCCGCGCAGGCCGGGGTCTTCGGCGCCGCGCTGCGGGTCGCGGTCGGGACGGCGGTGCTGCTCCCGGGCACGAGGGAGGCTGCGCTGCTGGCTAATGGGGCTATTGTCACGTATGGGACGTTTGTGGCTCGGAGGGACGGGAAGCCGATGTTGCCGCAGTGGGGGATACTTGGGGCTGTGGCGTGGTGTTTTGTTCTTGGGCGCTTGGCGCGGTGCGAGGGAGGATGAGGCGAGCATATTGGTCCATGGCTCGAGGCGAATTCAAGGGAGGTTAAGGAGGCTTATGATCGATGATTGATATCTACGCTTCCTGATGAGGAAGCAATTTGACCAAGATTGCCATTCCGGGTAATGCTCATCATGACACTTCCGATTCCGGGTTTTACTGGCAGTTACAGGTCTCCGAGGCAGCCTGATGATCACTGCTTCCGGGGCCCGCAGTTGAGTGAAGAATCTCGGTCGAACTTCTAGGGAGAAGTATGTCCAGTTGCTTGAAGAGGTTATAGCACACACTGCGAGTTACATGATGCATGGTGAGGGATATCACGACCTCAAGAGCCAGAGCTGATGATGGAGTTCCAGGAGTGCACTGATTCGGAACTGGCCATCCTTTCCTCGCCATTTGCTCTCAACGTAGCGAAGCAGGTTTTACCTGGTTTAATCGACTCTAGATGCCCTCAAAATATTGTTCATCATAGAGACGGCAGCCATGAACATGACACCAGGAAGCAGTCGACTCACCCATGGGGGTTCACCTCCACAGAGCCTGTGCGGAGATATAATTCATCGGACTAGATGCACGAGAGACATACCATGTCGTGGCTTTTTCGAGATATTTGACGGAATACCGGAATACCTCGAGGTTTTGAGAAGATCATGAAACTTGCGAGCCTGTTTCGAACTGATACGCGGACATGGACGTAGTCGGAGCCGGGACCGGGGCCGGAGCCGGTGGTGCCCCGGTAATAACAGGTGGGGCCGTCTCGGACGGCCTTCCTCGTTGGCATCACTTTTCGGACGCTAGTCCGTCCAACGCCGAAGGCTCCGGATTGGATGATGGAGACAGCATCCTCATCACGGCAGCTCATAACGGTGACTTTCATCTGATTTGTCGCTTGTGAAGTTCGAGGGTACACTGAAGCTCAATGGCGGATGGCTCAATGTTAGGGTTCATCTCATCCCGGTGGTCGGATGGAACAAGGCCAGTTGATTACCTAGGTCAGACCCGGTGGCAGTTGGGGGGATTACAGCCGACTTATTATGGTGTACGCTTATTCTCTGTGGTTGGAAGAAATGCGGGATAGTTAGACAAGTGAGGGTGGAAAGTATGAAGAGGATCATGACCACTACCTTACAGGTAAGGATCGGAGACCGACCTTTTACCTCATTGTCGGCAGGCCTTCCATAACTTCCTTGTTAAGCTTCCCAAGACACTTCACTCCAGTCGGGTGATTCTGACGGCCACTTCATCGGTAGCGGCTGCGAGGGCCATCTCGAATCCTGCGCCACCGCCAAGTACCTATGTCGCCGGAAGCCAAGGCTTATTTCAAATATCGATCAATCCAGGACATCTTGCGTGTCGGAACGAAAATACCACCTTCAGATGGCAACCGAACCGAACCTGGTTATTCTCAAACCCATGCTTGAGAGGACGAAGGCCCCCGAGTGCCGTGCTCATCATACTTGGACTTCAGGAAGGGCTGTGGCAGGCCACTTCTCAGCCAAGCGTGGTGGTTGGTAGTTTCTCTATCCTCGCTCGGCACGGCCGAAGAAAAGAACAACAAAATCATGTCATCTGGGCTATGAAGTCGGAAGGAAAGATATGTGTTGTTCCGGTAAACATATCCGCCAGGTGTGTTTCGTCGGTCAATGTCACGCGGAATCCAATTACTGATGACATGCTGGGATGTCGTAAGAGGGGACTTAAGTACCTCTTTGTCCTCTGGAAATCAATGCTCAAAAGACGCCGCGCCACGTAACAGAAACACGGCACTGTCAGTTCTCAACCTGGTGACATAAACATGAAAACCAGGTCAAGGTGATTGGGATCCCATGATCGAGTATAGCACGCTGCATCCGAAGCACATTTCGCAACGTTGCATGTAAATGGTCAACTAAGGGCTGGGCGTGCTGCGTAGGCCGCTCTTTGTCAGGGAACTACTGCAGGGACTTCTGAAAAGCGCTCAACTCGGCGCCGGGGAGACGGTGTTTACCGTTCCTTCCGATGTGTGCAATCTGACCTTCTCCGAGGGGGACTGTCACCAACCTCAGTTTTGCAGCCGACAAAATCTACCTTTCCCACTTTAGAGAGGCAAAGTATCTTGGAGCGAGCAAAGAAGGCGCAAAACAAAAATACCTCGCATGAAGTAGTTGTCAGACGGAGAAACTGAGCACCCCGGAAACCAATAAGCACAAGTACCCTACAGAGCAGGTAGACACACGAGCAGGATGAGTCGTTCGGTCAAAAACCGTTCCTGCAGGCTGCAGCTCGGCGGGATGGTCGTCCGATGAGGGAAAGACGGCTGCGTGGGCAAGGGTGGGTAGGGAGAAATGGAGGCACGGGCCGAGAAGGAAAAGGACTTTGGTGCTCTGGGGGTCAGGGGTGCGGTTGAGCCGAGCTCGCGGCGGAGGGTGGGGCGGGTTGGGAAGCTCCTACGTATTTCGCTCCGATTCGCCGGACGTGAACTTCGTTTGCGGCCGGCGGGGTTGCGGCAAGGGGCGAGATGCTCGCATTCTGAGAATACTACTTGTAGTACGGTGGTGAGGTTCTCAGAACAGACTGCTTATGCCCGTGCTGTATACCCAAAACACAACGGTCGGACACTGATTAGTACTGGCCAATTTAGTGAGGGAAGAGCAGATACAATGAAAGGAAAGAGGAATGGGCTCTCCAAGGCCTTATTTCGGCAGCCCACAAGACGGCGAATTAGAAACATAGTGGCCAGGAGGTGGATTTAATGCGGATACCCGGCAATGGAGCCAAGAACCGAAGGATATCACTTCTGATCATCCGATGCGGCAAGGCAAGAGCCAACAGTGAATAGACTGGCGGCAGCCGCGTTTTGCCTTCACTTCCGGTCCGGTACCTTACCTAACTTTGAGGCGGAGATACTTCGACAGCTGAACCGACTTGCTTTTCTGGTCCGGTGATACGCTAATATCCGGGAGCCCGGGAGCGCCGTGAAGAAAGTTCCTCAGACGTGTTGGCCGGATGAACTTGTGTGCATCCGATAGTGCCGTTGGGCAAGGGTGCCACCCATCATGGGGCTCGGTTGGTTCCGCTACCTTGCCTCTGTCGTGTTCTTTTTCTCCCTAAGGCAGGTAGCGAGGACATCGTGGGGACAGGCCATGGGCCAACTCCACCATGGGCTTTGCGCGCTGTCAAAAGTTCATTTTTCGAAAGGCTGCCGCGCGAATCGGACCCGGAACCATCGATTGAGCCTAATGACAGTCGACCAAGCCGTGGATGCCGCCTGCCGTTACCAAGAAATCACAACGCGTTGGACGTATGTGCCGTAAGTGCGCCGAGTATCAGCAAGGGCATGGATGTGGCTCTGCAGGTTTTGCTAAGGCTGCGGGGGGTGAAGCAATCTCGAGTTGCTCAGAACTCGGGCATCGGATTTCGCGGGAACCGTTAGGCTGCTGGAGGTCGCTCAGGGATTGTCTGCGTGTACCCATGTTATTTCGTGGTATCGAGGATTTTTGGAGTGCTCATACAATTATTGGTGTTCCAGGCGGGCTAGAGCAGCTTGCTGGTGCTAATCAAAACTCGTTGATAGTACACTCTGGACCAAAAAGGTTGGTGCTTTTCTTGGGAGGTGGCAAGCGAGAGAGTTGTGAGGATCTCGCTCGTCCAAATAAGGCAAATGCCTACACTGCGGATACACTCATACAGCCCAGGGTCTCCAGTCTGACTGGAGCCAGAGTCACACCCTAACATCAACTGTTAGTGCTAGTAGTCCCTGGACCGCGGACGCATGCGGCTACCGCCGACCCCACGTTACCTCGAACCCCTCAACGACCCCTTGTGCTGACGAGGAATAGGAAAGACATGAACTTTCTTCAGCCTAGGCCACTTGGCAACGGGATGGAAATTCAGAATCGTCCCATCAAAAAGACCTTTTGTCAACCAACACTCTGTTGATCAGAAAAAATCGCCTTCCGGTTTGTGCTAGACCACGGACACTGCAGATGAACTGGAGAGCGGTAGAACATGGATGTTCATGATATCCTGGTACCCAAGGTCAAGTTTACGCTGGATCGCAGGCAGCAAAGCGCGTGTCCACTCCCGAGCCCGCGTATTATCCAGCCGCAATAGCGTACGCACCTATGCATCGTCGGCGAGCTGTTGTCGGGTTCCACATCGTGTAAAGTCGAGGACTTTGGAGGTCGCGCCACAAGGCGAACCACCCCGGATCGTTCGTATAATCCCGGGCTTGACATGCTTCCTGCTTGAATGGACCGTCAACTTCCGTCGATAGTCGAATATAAAAGCCCCTCGATATCTCCACGATGAAAGAAAGAACTCACCAGAGCACGCCCATCTCCAAGGTCCTCCTCCCAGTCTTCAATCCACCGGTTCAGCCCTCAGCCTTCAAGCCTTGTTCTTCATCAAGCCTCCTCTCAAAATGAAGTTGACACTTGCTACCGTCGCGGCCGTCGCCTGCTTCTTCCAGGCTGGCGTCAACGCCCTGCCCGCCGTGGATGTCGAGTCTACCGCCCTCGTGAGCGACACCCTCCAGGCCAACATCACCCTCCTCTCCACCGAGGAGTTCGTCATCGACGGCCTCAAGGCCGTCCTTCAAACCTTCGTCGATGAGACCGCCCCCGGCGAGGACGAGGTCATCGAGGAGGAGAGCACTCTTGCGAAGCGCTGCGGCAGCAACCAGGTCGGCTGTGATATGAACAACAACCGCGCCCAGAAGCGTGTCTGCGGTATGCTCATGGACCGTCTCGGTGGCGACACCGCCCAGAGCGTCACCCCCTACACCTCCCAGTGCATGACTGTCTCTGGCGTCGGTGACAACAACGTCTGCTGCACCGCCTGGCAGCGCAAGGTAAGCTAGAACCCCGAGGGTTGATCGGTACGATGGATCCATGATGCTGACAACGCTTCTCTCTTTCAGGTCAGCCTTCGCCGCCGCCACCTCCTCAACGCCATGGCGGACATCATGAACCGCTGCACCAGCGGCAACGACCTGGTCTCCGGCGATGCTCGCGATGTCGACCTGAACGGCAGCTGCCAGCGCCAGTGCCTCTCCAACCGCAACTTCTGCAACTAAACATCTTGGAGCTGCCTTCGATGGTGACCCGAGGGCCGGGAACCGTTTGCAAGAGCCGCGAATCGTAGCTCTCTAAAGCCGGTGGGGGATGGCGGCATGGAGAGAACGTGACGGAAGCCCGGGCCAAAAACGGGTGCTTGATAGATGCATGAGACGTGCCAAATAAAGCAAAGATCGGCTTCGTTCCATTGTCCAGTCTTGGCTGGGTACCTAGTCTAGGTCCAGTGTCAGCTGCCCAGGTCAGAATCCACGATCGCAGGGCTTGTGAGGATGCCACTCTGGAATACCTCTAGGTGTTCGGAGTATCCAGAAAGGTCGATCGATTCGATGCTGCGCCGGGCACCCAATTGTGCCGTGGAAGTGTGGTTGCTGGAGCGACTCACGCCGCCTTGGAGTGCCTTGACGTCCGCCTCTTCTGTCCCAGATGGTACACCAATGTTTGGACCATGTCGATTAACGAATGAGAGAAGTAAACAAACGACGGCGGGAATTATCGTGACGGGATCGTAGCTCAGCGTTGAAGTCGTCCAAATAGGCTTCTTGTGCCTCAGCCACTCGGGATGTGAGAATGCGGCAGTGGAATGGCGTGCTCCTTTCGGGAGCTGGGCAGCCTTGAGGCAGACAGACACCTCCATCAGTTGTCTGGGGCATTGGCGTCCCCCGCCGACGCCCTATTACGGGAAGCCAACGGTGCACTGGCTTTTAAGTGGGTCTCAAGCCTTCGTGGCCAATGAGAGGACGCATGTGCTGATGACGTAGGCCTCATCGCGCTATCGCACTGTCGCACTATCCTATCGCAATGGTGCAGTGCCAGCGCATCCTGGCAAAATGTCGCGTCCTTCGTCCTCGGTCTTTCTTTCGCATTGACGAAGACTCGATTGCAACTTTAAACCGACGACGGTCTCGCCTGGCACGGCACTCTCCTCTCCCCTTCGAAGCTCGCCGAACACGCCGCAGAAATGTCGGAACCACAGCCCTCCGCTTGGTCATCACGCGTCGACCTCTTGCTGCAACCCGTCGAACGGCCTGCCAGCTACCTAAAACGCGCCGGCATCGCGGCCTCCTATCCCCTACGCGGCATCTGGTACTTCCTGCGCAACAAGGAGTTCTACCCGCTGTTCCTCAGCCGGCTCCTACCTCTCTCTATCATCTCCTTCCTGGTCTACTTCATCCTCTTCACCTTTGCGTTCCTCCCTCAGTTTGCTTTCCTGGCAATCTTCCACGGATGGGGAGCGTGGGTTAACGCCGTGGTGCTCGTTCTCGGAGAGGGGCTCGTGGTCATCCAGGGCCTCTTTGAGGGGTTCTTCGTCGACGAGTGCAGAGTTGATGTCTTCGATGTGAGTGACCTCCTAATCCTCGAGAGACATTAAGTGGACAAGAACTGACACAACCCGCAGGCCACGCTGATCAAGGAGTCCCAAACCGACCTCGTTGCCCCCCACCGAATCCTCTTTCCCGACGCTCCGACCGCTGTCAAGATGCTCGGCAAGCCGACAAGCCCGGCCATCTACACGCCCTGGAGCATGATCCAGATCATCGAGCTGATAGTGTTCTTACCCCTCAACTTCGTCCCGGTGGTCGGCACGCCAGCGTTCATCATCATCACGGGAACGAGGCTTGGAAAGCTCGCGCACTACCGCTGGTTCCAGCTGCGGGGGTTGAGCAAGAAGGAGTCCAAGAGGGAGATACAGGCAAGGACGTGGGAGTACGTCTGGTTCGGCACGGTGGCGATGATTCTCGAGCTGATCCCCGTGCTGTCCTTCTTCTTCCTCCTGACTACGTCGGCCGGGGCTGCTCTGTGGACGGCAAAGATCGAGGATGACCAGAGGAGCCGGGTGACGGAGAGCTTAGTGGGAGAACCGCTGCCGCCGCCTCCGCCCTACGAGGATGACCCCGTCTAAATGGGAAACACCTGTATCTCTTGTTTTTCTCTTCACAGCCAGCCATGCAGTCAAATTACCCTCGATCTTCCACAACTTCCTACCGCACCACTGCCAATCATCAGTGCATCGCCTGACGTGCAGACACCCACTCGACATGAGTGCTCCTTCCCGGCGACCACTTGGTTCCTTCCGTCAACCTCCCGTTCTTCAGTGCCCACCCAGGTTTCACCTGTTACCCCGTTCCCTCTTTTCCCGTTCTGCAAAAGAAGCCGATAGAATCGAAACCTGTGGAATGGAATTAGAGTCTGGACAGCTGCAAGTGAAGGAAGGTGCTGATATCTCCTGCCGTCGACAGCTGCCTTCTTCCTGCCCGTGAGGTTGTGTCCCGTCTACCTCCCATTCGAGGTATCAACGATGGTGCGTACGCATACCCAGGTACACAGGTGCCCGAGCCTACCTACCTTACCTTCCTTTCCCACCGTCTTTGCTCTTCCATCATGTCATTTTCAAGGCGGAAGTGGATCTTAGCTAAAGCCGCCTTGCTTCATGTTGTATCAGCCACCCGGACCCGCCGCTGAGGTACAGTGTACCACCTCTTCCAACTGGGGAAGTCGCCAGTCAAGCCGACCATGGCCAAGGGCGGGGACAGGTACTCGGGCAATCATGCTTGTGGTGATGTTCGTCCGTTTGGCTCCTCGTGGTTGTTAGCCGCGTTATGCACAGGCGATATCGAAACCGTGAAGCAGCGAGACCTGATCGTTGATGCTGCGCAGCAACTTACGCAAACCTCCGCCGTATCTGAGAGATATCTAGCTAACCTCATGCCATATCTGCCTCCATTCCGACATCGTGATGATAGAATCTCCTATCCGCCTGTCTCCCGAAACTCGTGCCTGCCTTGCCCCGAGTAGGTAGTCGAGAGTACCTTCCATCGCGGCTGCTACCTTCCCCGTTCCAGACAATGCGGTGCCTTCCACCAGATGTTAAACTTGGTAGTCGCAGGCCTGCCTTCTTCCCGAAGTCGACACGGGGAAAGAAGAGAATGGTTCTCTCCTGCCATGGACTTTCAGCAACCTGCCGCCACGTTCCCGCTTCTTCCTCCCCCTCCCCATCTCCCCGTCCCTATTTAATCCCCTCCTCTGCCATCAACCCTCCCACATTCTCCTCTTCACACCTCACTTTTTCTCCAAGCCTCAGCTCCTCGACTGCGTTCGTCTCTCCTTGATTCAATCATCACAATCTTTTTGCGTTACCTACGTTCCCTACGTACACGCATCCATCTCTGCATCGTTCGTTCAACAAGATGCGAGTTCGATCTCTCGGCGGCCTTGCGGCCCTGGGTCTCACGGGCACAGCTCTCGCTGACTCTGACTCGGGTCCTCTTCCTCGGTAAGCCTTCCCACTTCCTCTCTGTGTCTCTGTCGTGCTCGGTCACGGGCTGTGAACACGGTCAACTGACTGATCCAGCGCTGGACCTGGTGCCGACGTTGTCTACACCTGTCCTGCGGCTGCCACGGCCACGGTCTTCGTGACGGTTAGCCCGGCCATCGATCCTGTTCCCCCGGTTGTCGTCAAGACAATCACTGCCACTGTCTGGCCCGCTCCGGACTCCCAATGGACTCCTGCTGCTCCCCCCCTTCTCCCCACTCTCACTGTCACGATCGACTCCTACGGTCCTCCTCCTGGCGGTTCCCAGTACACTGGTCCCAAGCCCTGGGACTCGGCCCCTCTCACCTCCACTGTCTACAACATTCCCACTCCTGTTGCCTCTGTCCCCGCCAACCCTGGCAATATCGGCGGTAACCCTCCTCCCGGCTCCACCATTCAGGGCGGCCAGATCACTCAAGGTGTTCCCGGAAACAACGGCCACGTCAACCCGGGCAGCTTCACCGTCACACTCTCTCCTGGACAATCGCCTCCCGTCTTCCCCTGGAACCCCTGGAACCCCGCCCAGACCATCACCACGACCTGCACTTCCACCCCCGGTGTTGCTGGTGGTTCGGATGGTTCCGGCAACCCAGGCGGCCCCGGCGGTCCTGGCGGCTCTGGCGGCAGCAATGACGGCGTCACTGTCATCACGAGGACCCTGTACCACACCAATGCCACCCCTGGCCAGGCTACACCGGCTGTTGACGTCGTGGTGGCCTCCTTCACGGTTACCTTCCCTCAACCAGCCGCTTCTGGTGTCGTCGTTACCCAGACTGCCTACCTTCCCTCTGCCACTAAGCTCCCGTCTGGATCTGATGGCACCGGCACTGGTACCGGTGGCCCTGGCACTCCTGGCGGCTCTGGCACTCCTGGCGGCTCTGGTACTCCTGGAGGCTCAGGCGATTCTGTCACTTCATTCACCACCACTCTGTACCGCACCCGACCTGGCTCTGGCTCTGGCACGCCCACCGTCGACACCTTGGTGACTTGCTTCACTGTCACCTTTCCCTCGGCCACTGGCACTGCCCCTCCAGTTCCCCCCAACGTCTCGGTCGGCACCATCATCGTCCCTACCCTGGTCCCTGGCCCTGACGGCAGTCTGTCGTACTCGATGCAGACTCTGGTGTCATCCTTCATCGTCCCGCCCAGCGCTCCCACGGCTGCTTCTTCGTCTGTCATCACCACCACCTATCTCATCCCTGGCTCTGGCTCTGGCTCTGGTGGGCAAGATCCTGCTCCAGGAACACCCGCTGTCGCCACCTTGACACTCACTCTTCCTCAATCGCCTGCTATCCCTGCAATTCCCGGTGTCCTTGTTCCTAGCGTTTCCGGACCGACAGTCGTCACTGCGACAATCTTCCAAACAGACCCTGGCTCTCCCGCAACGCCGGTTGCATCTGTCGTCACTGTTGTGTTGACTCCTGGCGTCCCACCTGCTGCAGATATTCCGACTGCTGGTGCTCCAGGCTCTCCAGGCTCTCCCGCAAACCCGGCTGCATCTGTTGTCACCGTCGTGTTGACTCCTGGTGTCCCGCCTGCTGCAGGCACTCCTACCGCCGGTACCCCGGGCTTTCCTGGCTCACCTGGCTCTCCTGGCTCTCCTGGCTCTCCTGGCTCTCCTGGCTCTCCTGTCAGCGTGGTCACTCAGACGCTCATTCAAGGCACTCCTGTCCCTGGCTCTCCTAATGGTGTCATCACCCAGACCATCATCCAAAGCGACCCCATTCCTGGCAGCTATGGAGATGCTGCTGCATCCGTGCTGTTCCCCATCCCACCTGGCGGGCTTCCTTCGTCCGGCATCCCTCCTGTGCAGTCAGTCACCCTCACCATCCCCGCCGCAGGCTCTGGCATTTCACAGGTCCCTCCTGCCGGAGGAGCTTCTTCTGGACCCTCCGTCCCGGGCAGTCCACCAGGTGCGGGCGGTGTTCTGGGCGGCTACAGCGACCCTGCTCAGACTGCTGCCGCGCCGACTGTTATTCCTGGTGCACTCGGCTCTCCAACCGTCATCACTCTCTGGCCCACCACGCTGAATGCCCCAGCAGGAACAGCGCAAGCTACAGCTCCGGGCGCCGTCCCCGGCTCAGGTCAAGGCACCGGCGTGGGCGCTGGCGTCTCCTCGACCGACGCAGCTCTTCCAGCCCCAGGAACGCAGACCACATCTTGCACGTCCACTCTGTCGACTCAGGCAAGTGAAATCCCTTCCACGACTGTAGCCACCAGCACGCTTGTGAACGTTCTCGTCGACGCAACCACTACGTACACGTTCCCCTACGAGTCCCTCGTCACTTCTGTCGGCACCGCCACAGTTACTCCGGGTGCCATCGGCGGAGCCATCGGGGGCGTCGTCAGCGCTTCTACCGGTGGAGCCACTGTCATCAGCAGCGCCATCGGAGGTGCCATTGGAGGTGTCGTCAGTGCCCCAGTTGGCGGAGCCACTGCAGTCACGGCCGAGAGCTCTGTGGTGCTCAGCACATTGGTCCAGAGCACGCTGATCCAGAGCACACTCATCACTTCCGAGGCAGCCCCAACTGCTGTTGAGCGTCGCGACATCCACAAGCGCCAGGGAAATTCCACGGCCACTTCTGCATCTCGAATCTCCATCCCAACGCCCATGTGCTCCGGCACAAGCGAGGTTGGCATCCTCACTTTGGACGTAAGTCAATCCAGCTTCTCCCCGCATTTGACCTCAGTACTGACACCGGTCGTGTAGTTTGACGATCTTGCTTTCGGCCCCGTCTACAACCCGTACCACCGCTTCTGGTTCTCCAAGGGATTCCTGGTTGGCCCTCCCCCTGCGATGCCCTACCTCCCGTCTTCCGGTGGCCGCCTTTTGGAGTACGTCCCTCCCATGCTTTCCAACAGCACTGGCATGTTCTCCAAGGACACCGCTCAAATCGGCATGGGCAATCTGGCCTCCTCTCCTTGCTTCCAGTTCGACTTCTACAACATCGACCTTGGCTGCGACGCTCGCAATGAAGGCCAGCTCTGCGAGTTCATCTTCACAGGCTACCACTGGAACGCAACTGAGGGCAAGGAGACGGAGTTCGTCAGCCAGAGGACTTTTGTCCCGTCCTGTCCCGAGATGGCCAACTGCAACCTCACTTCTTTCTCTGCCACGGGCTTCTCTGGTCTCAGCTCTCTCTTGGTCACCCTGCGTGTGGATGGCCGTCCTCAGGTGTGGTGGGCTGACGACCTTCAAGTCGGCTGGAGCAACAATGACTGCGAGTCGGCCAACTGCCGTCAACAGCACGGTCAAGCCGTGGCCGCCGTTGACGATGATCCGGTCTTTTTCTGGACAAAGAACGGCATCAGGGTTTTGAGACCGTCTCGAATCCACAAGCACTTTTCCAGCTGAAGGGCAGATGGAATTCCGGTGACTCGCAGGATTATGCAGAGGTACTCGGCAGAGAGCAAATGGTTGTGATGGATGTTGGCCTGTTCGCACATCTGATCGATTTCTTGGAAGACTCGCAACGGGGTGCGTGGAGCTGAAATGGCAAACTTGATGATGGAGGAAATGGAGCAATTGCACGTGTGTATTCTAGCGCTAGTATTTCAATGGAGCATTTTGGAGGTGCATCCTTACTGACCCTGTCCGTGTGTTTGCGTGAGATTTCCTACGGCGCCAGCCGTGCTCTTTGGCGATTCCTATTCAGGGATGTTCCAGGCTAGACGGGTGCTTTTCCGAGGCGAGATGCCGCCTGTGGAGGCACCTGGAGACTGGAGTTCGGCCGGCCTCGCTGGAGCATCCACCGCCGGGTCGGCTCCGAAAACGCCGAGATGTGGAGCATTACAGACCGATCGTGGGGCCGAAGAAAGGAGTTGTATCTCGTCGGTCCATAATCCCGAAAACGCCTCAGAAATGGTGTAAAAACGCATGATTTAGAGAACCAACCAACTAAGTACTACGGTAGGCAACGAACCAAACCCTGTAGTTTTTACGTAGTACGCTGCAACTATCTAAGATTGCACGCTTATTCGTCATGCACAATGCTGGGCAAACGGCGCCGATCTCACTCCAAATCTCCCGCTGGTTCCCCTCCCACGTGGGGTGTTTTTGGTGCACGTCATTGGAGAGAGAGGCTCTATTGCGCCAACAGCGCCTGGGGACGTTTCATCCAAAATGGCGCCGACAACTCTCTCTCGACCATACAAATTGCCCAATGAGACCCGGTCGATTATGTTGCATGCCCGTCATGATGGGGAACACAGGACCCTTATTCGGTGACTCTGTCTTTGAACGAGAGTTAAACAGGGGATGGTGTTCTAGGGCGCGCCCCTCTTCGTCCTCACCGAGAGGCGCGCTACGGGCGGCCAAGACGTGAATCAAGGAACTTGGCGAACGAGATGGCCTCAACTGCTGCACGAGCAGAAACAGTGGGGGGTCAACCCATGCACGAAAATCTGCCCGGACGGTGACATTGGTCAGACGTTGCGTCGTTGCCCCCCCGCAGTGCAGCGCAGCGCAACGAGGGCTTTCCGGCTTTTCGTCTGAACTTCTTAGTTCTCTCCCCTCTCCTCTCCCGTCATGCATTTTCCTCTTCTCTCTCTGTTTTCTCCCCCTTGCATACTCTCATAATCGACCAAAATGTACGGGACCGCGGACAAATCGGGTGTGTTGGACCCCGCGGCGCAGAAGACCGTCGAGGCCGGCGGCCCGGCCCCCGGCTTCGACCCGGAGGACAGCTCCATCAGCTCCGGCAAGGACATCTTGGAGAACGAGGGCGAGGATCCCGTGCTGGCCAGGAAGATGCACCTCGTCAATGACGTATGATACAAGATTAGGGGACTGACGCAACCCGAGGCTCTCTCGCTCCGTCTCGTTCATCTGCCTTCATTTGGGAGACTTGAACAGACGGAACTTGAATCCCCTGGTTGGCTCAAACTCGACCTCGAAACAAGCAAAAACAAAAGAAACTAACCTCTGCAGGCAAACGATCAAATCGGCTGGACCCCGTTCCACTGGAAGCTCTTCATCCTCAACGGCTTCGGCTACGCAGTCGACTCGCTCATCGCCCTCGTCCAGTCCGTTACGAACACGGGCGCTTTTCTCGAGCTCGCCTCGTCGTCGTCGTACCGCAACACGGGTACCGTCTCGCTGTACGTCGGCCTGCTCGTCGGCGCCATCTTCTGGGGCTTCGGCGCCGACATCATCGGCCGCCGGATCGCCTTCAACGTCACGCTGCTCATCACCTCGCTCGCCACCATCGTCTCCGGTGCTAGCCCGAACCTGCCCGCCTGGGGGTTCTTTATCGCTCTCTCGGCCTTTGGCGCCGGCGGCAACCTCGTCCTCGACCCGACCGTCTTCCTCGAGTTCCTCCCCAGCAGTAAGCAGTGGACCGTCACTGCGCTCGCGCTGTGGTGGGGCTTGGGACAGGCCATCACGGGCTTCATCGCATGGGGTTTCCTGAGTGAGTTGACGAACCGGTGTTGTTCATGTCACGACTGAAGCTAACCTCCGCGACAGCCCAGGAGCGGTGGAACTGCACCGAGGGCCAGACGTGCAACTGGTCCACCAACGCCGGCTGGCGCTACGTCTCCTTCACGGCGGGCGCCTTCGTCTTCATCGCCTCGGTCCTGCGCGTAACCATCATGCGCCTGCAGGAGACGCCCAAATACCTGCTCAGCGTCGGCCGGGACGCCGACCTCGTCCGGAACTACCAGCAGCTGGCGCAGAAGTACGGCCGGGAGTGCTCGCTCACGCTGGAGAAGCTCCAGGCGTGCGGGCAGATCAAGTCCGCCGGGCAGAAGCGCAACACCCTCAAGTTCGTACGCGGGGAGCTGGCGGCGCACGTCAAGGGCTTGTTCGTGACGAAGAAGATGACACTTAGCACCATCATGGTCTGGATGTCGTGGACGCTGATTGGGTTGGCGTATCCGTTGTTTTACGTCTTTCTGCCGTGAGAACTCGCCCAATCCGTGAGAGATTTCAAGTGGTACTGACTGACGCTACGCAGATCTTACCTTGCGTCGAGAGTGCCGGATGCAGAGGAGTCGCCGTACGAGACGTGGCGCAACTTCACGCTGACCAACATCTCCGGCATCCCCGGCCCCATCATCGCGGGCTACCTCGCGAACCTCCCCCGCGTCGGCCGCAAGTACACCATGGTCATCGGCGCCCTCATCTCGATGGCCCTCTTCTTTGGGTACACGGCAGTCAGCACGGCGGATCAGAACGTCGGTATCAGCTGCGCAATCGGTAGGTCACCGGCGTCTTAGGAGAGTAGCCGACGTGAGAGAGTGCCCAAAACTGACGACAGACAGCGTGCGGCATCAACATCTACTACGGCACGCTCTACGCCTACACCGTCGAGGTCTTCCCCTCGGCCCACCGGGCGACCGGCAACGGAATCGCCGTCGCCTGCAACCGTCTCATGGGCATCGTGTCCGCGTTCGTGGCCACCGCCGGCGACACGACGACGGCCGTGCCGCTGTACGTGTGCGCGGCGCTCTTTGGTGTGATGGCGGGCGTCTCGGCGCTGTTTCCCTTCGAGCCGTACGGACGCCGGAGTTCATAGACGTGTTAGACCCGGAGCGATGAATCGATGATGCGTCGTGGATAGTGAATAGTTGATGGCCGACCACTGCGACAGCCCGCCGGAAGCGGGATTTGTGTGGCTGGCGAGCCTCCACGTTGCGAAGTGCGATGGCTAATTCGGGGGAATTGTGGCACACAGCTGTAGCTGCAGTATCGCTATATGAGCAGCTGTCCTCGAGAGTGCGTGGTTCTCTCTGTCCTCTGTCTGGAATAATAACACAACGATACCCTGTCTCCTTCAATCGATAACTCACATACTTGGCTTCTTGCGTCTTAGGGAAGCTCTCTGTTTTTCAAATCGAGAATTCTGTCGTCCTCATTTGGCGACTTCTCCGAGTCGGGGCCGGTTCAAACATGAAGCCGAACGAGAGGAGGCAAGTTGCTCAGACGACGTTGAATGGGCTGGTCCCGCTTGCCATCTAAGACTGGTGTTCGCAGCTCCCTGTCGGACTTTGACTGCCTGGTTCGAGTTCCCAAGGCTTGTGGCGGACTCGGTCTGCGCGAGGAGGCCATCAAAACCGTCCGACGTGAATCATGGGACATATGGCAGGGAGGCGGGGCCTGTATGTAGTAGCTCGGTCACTCTCGTCCCTCTGGCCTGTTGGGGGCGTGATCGCCCACGCAACCACCAAGAGCCAGAGGTTTGGGATTACCAACCGAGTTTATGGAAAAGTACCTAGTATCCGTGCCACGTCCCTTTTGACGTCGGAAGTGTTGCGCTGCTCGCTTCGCCCCGCGTCGGAACCCGAAAACGCGTTGCATGGTGTCACACATTGAACTCCTTCTCCGTTGCCCATTTACCAACGTGATTCGGTCGGCTGTCGGCTAGGGTTGCGCGGAGGCAAGGATTTTGAACGGGTTCTCAACTCCCTCCTACGCCCACCGGCACGATCCACTCGGCACGCCGGCGGGTTTTGCGTCGATCTGAAACTATACCCGCCGAAGAGGTCTTAGAAGGCGGTATTCGGCTTGAGTTGAAGGGGCAAGCTGTCGATGCCCACATGGAAGGAGAAAGTCTTAGGCGACTACTCTTAGCTTGCGTGAGAAATCTGCCAGGATGTGCTGGACTCTGGTCGCGTTCGAATCTTCGCTCCGGCTCCCACTCCCTGCTTCAGAGTGCGGACTTGCACTCAAAGGGCGGCGGGAGTAACATCAAGCGTGATAGATACAGCCCCGGTGAATTGGCCCAGCTTCACTTGTAGACTGGCGAAACCGGCGAGCGGACTTCGCTCTTTGCCTCGGAGATTCAGTTTTGAAACTTGACAACTCGCTGGAAAGTGTAAGATGTTCCCGATTGTAATTCTGCGATTGGAAGAAGGATGACTTCAGCTTACATAGACACATCTGCCTTCTGGATGTTGCTTTTTTTAGCCCAGGTAATGGCCAGAATTGGAGTTGCTGTAGTATTAAAAGAACCCGCTGGTTCCGCGTGAAGACACGAGTGAAGACACAAGCTCTCTTTGGCTATGTTGATTATGTATCATATCTTCTGACCATACCCCGGACTCTTACGGATCAAAATTACAAACATACTCGTTCTATCGGTCTTATCCTCGGTCACCCTTAGCCTAGTCTTGTGCACCACTATCACTCTCGATTCGCACAGCGTTCAGCCGGTAGCCGACGTCCAGGAGGTAATTCATAGGATAGCAAGCATACTCGTACGGTTTGAGACAACATGACTGACCGCGGAGATGCCGCCAGAGAACCAATATTGTCGTGAGTCACAGCTAAGTTCGCGGAGGCTTCTAGAAAGAGCGGTAGCGCCTGACAAAGTACAGCAAAATCCAAATATTGACACAAATGCTGTGCGTCTCTTCTAACCCACGCCACGCGTAATTCCTCGTGGCTAGTCACAATGCTCCCAGACGCACGAGAAGATGCTGGAGGTTCGCGCCAAGGCTGCTAAGAAGGGACGCCCGAAAGCTCCTCCAGCCCCTCCGGCAGGGTCGCCAAGAAAGACAAGAAACCAGGCAAATAGGCAACTTACGGCCCCCAACTGTTACTATCCGTTTTAGAGAATACGTTATTGTGTACAGGAGGAGAGGGCTGGAGGCGAGATTGCCCCTGGTCAAGAGTGGTAGGGAAGAAGAGCCAGAATGAAAAAGCAAGAAAAGGGAAAGAAGAAAAGGTGAACACAGGAAAAGACTGATGGGATACTAAAGACGTTAGGTTTTGGATGTCTGCAAAATTGTACATAGCCACGAGTTCTAATTCGGTTTTTGAGTAAGCCGTCTTACTCTCCAGCCATATGTCACCCCTTGGCTTGTCGACCTGTAATGACTACCGCTAACATAAGGATAGTTTCCTGAGCCTCAAAATTTGGTATTAGATCTAACCTCGGCGCAGATTAGTTCAACCTCGTTCTTACCTGCCTAGTTCCAACTGCCGACCCTGTTCCGTCTGATGGAAAGCAGACTGCCAAGATGTGCACATGTCGATCAAGGTCCCGATGAATGCTTGATCATCCATCACTAAAGCGCCCGTAGCGACGTTTTTGCGAGAACGAAACCAACCTCTTTCCATGACCCGCGATATCGCCATAGGAAAGAATGCCCGAATAACAGCCAACCTCTCGCGTACAGGTTTTCGTCTCAAGTCTCTCGCAGGCCGTCGCCTGGCCCCACATCGGAACTCCGAAACGTCTTACGTACAAGAAGGATTGATATTGACTTTCTTGCTCCTTTGCACATGTTTCTTTCGGCGGGCGGGCGGGCATCGGCAACACCTATCACAAGGTAGTTTGGAAGCTCCCACCACCCTTCGGTTGGCGGGGTCCTTTCTTGGTTGGAAGTTTTATCCGTCGAAGAAGTGTTAGACGGCAACGCGGGAGGGGCAGGCAAGCTGGATTACTATTCAAGCCGAAGAATTGTACGTGGCCATAGCTCCCTTCGACGACAACATCCCTGTAGTCGTTCTCGTGAACCATGCCCTAGCACAGCGTCAGCCTCATCCATGAGATTGGCCTGATTTCCTGCCCAGAAGTCCTTGGCTGCACTAGACGGAGTTTGTTTTCTGCCCTCTACGATAGTAGTATGGCTTAGCTTTCACGATGCTTTCTGTCGACAGGCGGACTAACACGTGAACAGGCATATTAAGGTCAAATTAATAGCACAATTAGACTTAAACCTCGTCTAACTTACATCTACCAAAGACATCCTTTTCACGCGGCCAGCGAGGAAGTTTATGCATGTTCACGAGCAAAACCGATGTCCTCTAAAGTTGAGAGCGGCATGCGAAGCTGCGAACGCGGGACGGAACTTCGATGGCTGCACACCTTATATGCTTACCTATTAACAGAAGAACTCAAGACAGTGTTCGGTGCTAAATCCCAGGTGTACTTTGCGAGATAAGATATCAATCTTTCACCATGTGTGGCATAGTTACATCCGCTTCCAGATCAAGAAAGGCGCAGTGGACGTTGCCCTGTTAACTTCTACCTCGCGTCGATGCTTTTCAAAAGGGAGAAACGAGAACGTGGTTCGCCCCAGTGTTGAGCTCATAGATGTCGTTGCCCCTCAGTTCTACGTGGCATCTATAAACGTTTTGCCGACATACTTGGGATAAGCTCCCTGTCAATCTCTAGTAGAGCTTGCGCCCACCCTTGGGACGACGAGAGCTCGCACGGCTATTCTTAGCTGCTGCAAGCAATAACCTACCATGTTCGAGCATCTAGACTTTCGTCGCATTTGTATTTCCGCGCGAAAATCACGTTCGTCGATCACGACCCCGCTGCCTAGGCCAACATGTAGATTTACCCTGGGGGGAAGAAGGAGGGGAAGTGCCAGATGGCGTGATCCATGCAGCATTGGTGAATGCAGCGCTGGCAAGTGAGGCTCAACTTCAACTCGTAGGATGACGAACCCCTCAGCGGACTTCCAGTCTTGGCCGCGGAGACTTCGTTTTGAAACAACACGATGGAAAGTCTAAGATTTCCGAGGCTTGTAGACTTGACTTCAGTTGTGTGATTGGAAGACGATGGCCTCCCGCTCACATGGGCTCGTTTGCTAGCTAGGTATGTGTTTGTCTCGCACCTCGCTTTTTGGCAGGGAGTGAAGATGTTCAAGTATAAAAGGGAGCTACTGATCGGCTGTAGCATCGGGTGTTGCGGCATTTCCTGTGGACATCCCATCCATTCTTCAGACTCACATCACTTGAAAACTTGACATCTCAAACTACAACAATGCTCATCCCATCCCTCAAACGCTTGGTCACTCTTGGCCTAGGGCTCTACGCCGCCATAGGTCTTGCCTTGCCTAGTGTTCAGCTGGAGGTTGATGTCGAGGATCTTCAGGAGGTACGCTCTAACAAGACTCCCAAGTTCTCTCAGTCAAGACAGCACAGCTGACCAAAGACATCCTACCAGAGATCCGACATTGCTGTAAGTGTGAACCAGAAAAAGCCCAGAGAAGAGGGACAGCACTGACAAAGCGTAGGAAACTCCAGACGCCGACATAGCTCCCGTGCGTTCTTTCTCTTCCACATTCCTCGGTATAAGGGCGTCCATTCCACTGACCAACACGTTCACAGGTCCACGAGGGGAGCCTGGAGACTCGCGACAGGCCGCCGCGGCCACCTCGCCCAGATGAACTTCCCGATGGCGGCCCGCCACCACGTCCGAATGGACTGCTGGACGATCCACCGCCACCTCCCCGGAGGGGTCGCCGTCCACCACCCCCCCCAGACGGTGGTCCACCGCCACGCCCAAATGGACTGCGGGACAATCCACCGCCACCGCCCCGGAGGGGTCGCCCTCCACCACCACCTAATGGCGGCGGCGGCGGCGGTCGTCGGCCTGGGGGCCGGGGAGGAGGTCGGGGAGGAGGTCGTGGAGGAGGTCGGGGAGGAGGTCGTGGAGGTCGTGGAGGTCGGGGTGGAGGTGGACCGCCCAAGAGACCCAACAGACGGCCTCCTAAATAGGGTATTTAATACGGGCTTATACCGTTCGGAAGATGAGTTCAGGGCGAGGGTTGCCAGCTATCGGTTCTTTTGGGGAGAATTCGTTTTCGGTCTCACGAGAAGGGGTGGCGATGAAATTGCTAATGATCAAAAGTGATTGGGTAGCTTCGAGGAGAGTTTGTGGACAGAGACGATTGAGAGCCTTGCTCATAAGCACGAACGTTGGAAAACGTGGTCTGGACGTTTGCAAAAGTGTATGTGGCCACGAACTCCAACTGGACTGTTGAGGGAGCCATCTCCAAGTTTGGTTGCGACATTCTCTAATTAGGTTGGGGTAGCGTTGGTGGCTCCGGCTTTACTCAAGGACGATCGATCTCTAATAATAATTTTAAAAAGCTGATGAACTTGTCGTTCCACTATGACTCACACCATTGAAACCTATGGGGCCACGTTATGAACCCCATTGAGGACGAAACGGGATACGAATGTTGACGGCGCCTTTCCAACTTTACCTTCCTAAAATGGAGGATTCTAAGCCGGGATACGCTTCCTGCGCTTAGACTGGACAGGTGTTCTGTCCGGTCCAACCGCAACTTGCGGACTGCATGGAATGGTCATATCTACCAGCTGTCGCATCTCATCCTGATCCAGCACCCTTTTGGGACCACCTAATCAATGATTTTCAAGTAGAACCACTCAGTTTTCCACAGCCTCCATCATGCTCGACTTCGACTGGCACCTCAGCACGCCGCGGCTGTACCTCTCGTACGCCAACCCTTCCAACGCCGCGCACTGCGACTTCTTCGCCGAGTACATGTACCAGCCCGCGGCCAAGAAGGAGCTAGAGGAGCTCTCCCGCACCATGCCCAGGCGGGAGGCTGCCGCCAAGCTGCACATCGAGCCGCGCCTGGCGCGCATGGAGACGACGGGCTACGGGCGCTACGTCGTCGCGCTCAAGCCGGGTGCCGAAGACGAAGAGACGGCCAAGCTGCCGTTCTCTCAGCGTTCCTACGAGCCTATCGGGTGCGTCACCATGCAGCTCGGCCGCTTCCCGGGGGTTCCCGGCCCCACGGTTCCCGACGTCGGGTTCTCGTTCCTCGACAGGTACCAGGGGAACGGATACGCGACGGAGGCTGCGAAAAGGTTGATGGAGTATTTCAGGGAGGAGAGGGGACAGAAGGGGTTCTTGGGCATTACTGACCAGGGGAACGAAGGGGCAAAGAAGGTTCTTGGGCGATTGGGGTTCTCTGACAGAGGGGTCAGGGAGGTCACCGGGGTTGATGATGGAGGCAACGCGGCCGTTGTCTCGTTATGGAGCATCGGCCTGGAGAGACCATTGGAGGAATACGGCGTTGGAAAGGTCGTTGCAGAAGCGTAGCCGCTACAAGATGCTGCGGGCATATTGGCTTGACTCCAGTCTTCAGGCAATCACACACCAAGTAAATCATTCCCCCGCATGTCTGCCTAATGGCTGTCGAGGCTGACAGTTGCCTGATGCCAAGTCGAAACCCCGCTTCTTCGTTTTTGAGAGCTGTGCGTCGACTCATCGTCACCTCTCCCAGCGACTACTGAAAGAGCTCGACGCACCAAAGGAGCTTTGTCTCTTGCGCAGTCTCTTCGGAGGCTACCAATCCCTCACCATGGCCGACCCTTTCACCATCATAGGGACAACCTCGGCGATTCTGTCTTTCGTCGAGTTCTCAGGCAAGGTCATCAAGACGGCACGAAGCCTCCATGACTCCGCCTCCGGAAGCACACAAGGCCATGAGCGCTTGGATTCTGTGATGGCACAGACGCAGCATCTTCTTGCCAAGATGAAGCAGCAACACAACACAGTGTCGGGTATTGGAGCACAGGGCGACACTCACATCATCATCGGACACTGCGAATCGCTGGGAAACGACATGCTGAGGCTACCCGAAAAGACCAAGAAGAAAAAAGACGGCTCATTTCTCGAAACAATTCGGGCAGCGTCCAAGACAGTTTGGACCGAAGGGGCGGTGAACGATCTCCAGAACCAACACGCATTCTGCATGACGATGCTGAACACTCATATCCTCTCGGCCATGAGGTGAGTGTCAGAAAAACGTGTAACCCGCGAAATTGGAGTCTTTCTGATCAGTTGGTCTAGTTCCCGGTCCAGCGGCAAGTTCGAGCAGTTGTTGAAGGGACAGGTGGCGCATTCGAATGATCTCGAGTCTCTCTAGCGTCTGACTAGGGAACTGTCGAGCGAGCAGCGTACAGTTTCCGAGTCCATAGAGGAATTGCGCGGAATATTCGACACTTTCAAGTTCAGTCTGGAAAGCAAAACCATCAGTAGAATATTAGACGCCCTGAGGATACCAGAAATGGATGCTCGTCACGATCAGATTTCAGACGCCGCTGCAAACACCTTCCGATGGCTCATGGAACGTCTAGAGGCACCAGAAGGCCATATTTCTACCGATATGTCTCTTGCGACATGGCTTCGTCAGGGAAACGAGGTATATCACATCTGCGCAAAGCCTGGGGCGGGGAAATCGACTCTCATGAAACTCCTCAGCGAAGACGACCAAGCGATGACGCATCTCCAATCTTGGGCCAAGGAGAAAACTCTCATCACAGCCAGGGTAATCATCTGGAAGTCTAGGTCCCCCATACAGCGCAGCTTCGATGGATTCGCCCGAGCTCTCGTCTATGAGCTACTGAGTGACCCGGATCTTGCTCCGGATCTTTCCGGTCTCCTCCCATCCCTCTTCCCAAGTCACTGGAAACCCCATGAAATCCAAATGCCCACAGGCTCAATACCTATCAAGATACGCCCCAAGCAGATACTATCTGCTTTAGATACGCTGATCGTATCGGACGCTTTGGCCGCAAAATTTCTCTTCTGCTTTTTCATCGACGGGCTGGACGAGTTTGACGACACGGTTGAGAAGCATGACATGATTGCAGAGAGATTACTAGGTTGGACCGAAAGCAAGAATGGAGCCCTCAAAATCTACGTGTCCAGCCGAGAGGAGAATGCATTCCTGGAGATCTTTCCGTCGCACCAAAAACTACGGCTTCATCTCGTGACGGAAAACGACATACGGACAATGGTCAGAGAAAGACTCGAAAAGCACCGAAACTTCCTCGGATATGCGGATGACTTCCAAGACATGCGAAGAAATTGTTCGGAGAGCAGAAGGTGTCTTTCTCCGGGTCAAGCTGGTCCTCGACGCAATCTGGGAGGATCTTGAATGCCACAAGTCCGCGGCTGAATTGCGCGATACTCTGACCAGAATTCCGGCCGAGTTAGAGGAGTTTTTCGAACAGATATTCAACTCGATTTCGCCTCTCCATCGTACAGAGGCTTACTCGATCTTCACGGTCATTTGCGATGATTGTCTGGGCGGTTATGGGAAACTATCTGCATATCTCTGGTCATTCATTGGGGATATATTGCGGAAGCCCGACTTCCCAGGGGACCTTCCCGTTCGCAAAATCCGCGAAAACGAGGTCACGGAACGATTCATGAAGTTCACCACACGACTTCGGGTTCTATCTAGAGGCTTGCTGGAAGTCACCGGCCACGGGCAGTCAGAACGACATGGAGATTTGCGAGGCGTGATGTTTAAACGTCAAGTAGAGCCAATTCACCGGACTGTGAATGAGTGGCTGATCAGATCACCACCAGAGGCACTGAAGGAGTCCCAGAAGTCTCTCGACCTACAAGAAATGGTGTTGAAATGCCACATCACCCATGCAAAACTCTTACCATGGATCGGTACCGATTCCGATTCACCAAACTACAGATCATGGTACGATGCCTTGGGGTCCTTGCTACCCTGGTTGCAGGCCTCGACATCCGTTTCCCCCAATCACGAAAGGATCATGCAGCTTCTATCGACCTTGGAAGATGCGTTGCTATGGAGCCAGTCTCCCGAAGCTGCAATGCCAACAATCACTTCTATCGACCTTTTCAACAAATGCCTAATCATCTTGAACCGAGGATCTATGTTCAATACCATAGACCGACAGTTCAAGCTTAGCTCATTTCGCCATGTCATGACTGTGTCGTTCGCATCATGCGAGATGCTGTTTTTACCCTATATCTCGTGGGCATTGGACCATGAAAAATGGGCCAAGTTGCCACAGGTCAAAGCGTTAATGCTGATGCAGCTTTCTTGGAGTACGCGTCCCATAGGGAAGTTCGCGACGGAGCCCTGGATTTCGTTATTGTCCACCATTCTAGAGCACGGCGCTGATCCCAACTATCCACTATTCGCCCAACAGCACGCCCCTGGACCGACCGAATGCCTCAGCCCCTGGATGACCTTTCTCCAGGCGGCTCAGGACCATTATCTCGGTGAAATACGTGGCTACTCTGCCGCTTTACTTGGAGAAGCATTCGGTCTCTTCTTAAGACAAAAGGCAGCTACAGATGTGTACTGGTCATGGAAGAAGGATAAACAACTGTTGACGCAACCCTACAGCCCACGTAAGTGCTAACTTTGGCCACAAACTTGTTGCGGGCAGCCAGATCTCTAACAAAACTACAGCTGTTGCGATAGTGGGTGGCTGTGGTGGAAGGAGGTGGATCACGTGATCCACCGCCCGGCAGAATAGCCACAACCCATATCGCCCACCTTGCCCACTTACTTCACAAAAACAAGAATAAAAATCAAGAACAACTGCACCAGGAAGAACATTATCACAAGTGATGATATAATTCACTGATTGGTTCAACGACCGTGCAACCAACAACAGCATTCCAATTTATTCATCTAGGGCTGGTGAATACAAAATATTATGCCGAGAGGCTCTTAGCTAACAGCCTCAACCGGGAAGATGAATCTTTGATCACCTTTTTTTGCCTAGGCAAAAGTTGCAAAGACAGTAACCGTTCAGGGAGTAACAAAATTTGCTTACGAACCACCCATAATCGTTTGGATCGCTTGCCAAAATTCTACCAGGACCATTTTCGGGACAAACAAGAGGGACAGCTAACACTGAGAGAGTTTCTGACAGAAATATATGTATACCAACAATGCCTAAATGCATGAGGGGAACCTCTCTTTTGCATATGGCGCAATGGTACAATTTTCGGTCTGTCAGTTTCTCTCGATGGTTTCAACACATGATCTAGATCAGGTCTTAGGAATGCTGGAGGCAAATGAAGAACGGGAAAAGCTCACCGGGCCTTCAATTATGGATGCAAACTCGTCGATGCTGACAAGTCTTGATGCTTCGTGCTCGACGGGTGCAACTGAGGGTACCGGAAGCTTGGCTCACCACAATGCCATGCAGGATGGCTCTTTTACATTGCTGAAGAGTACTTTTAGTCCACTTCCAACGATTTACTTTTTGTTTCTCATTGCTGGTGAGTATCTGCAATCAGCCCACGCGTCGCAAAATCCACGTAAATATCTACAACGCGGAGAAAAGAGCTGACATCGATGTGTCTACAGGACTCCTCGGCGGGTATGTTCTGGCAAAGCTGGTGGCTTGAAAGCATAAGACGGCCGATGATCACGAGGAAACGGACAACAATGACGATGGCGGGCGACGATGATAATAATAGAGGGACGCGGACAGTGGTTCGGAAACGAATGGTATTAACTGTATTACGTCTAAACACTCCCAGTCACAACTCGCACGTGATATGGAACCTGCTTTCGTTCAGCTGGCTGCTCTACCTCTCTCAACGGGACCCAAATGTTGGTTCTCTCACTTTCTGCTGTTGATCTGACAGACGGGACCCCTATCGTCCCTGAAGCAGCACTCGTTCGAGCCAGGCCCTCGCTGGCAGACCGGGCTGTGGCCCTGGCAACCGTAGCACCCAAGACCACTGTTGCATTGTCCCCTGCCGGGAGTGCAAGGATCAGCTCTACTTCTGCCGCGCTTCTCGAGCGCTAACTTGTTAGAATCGGTCAGCATTATGCTCTTGCGAGGTTGAAATTAAACGGGGATTGGCTCACAGAGCTGTCGCCGCCCACCCATGTGATATCGTCGTCGACCGCGAGCTGTTGCAGGGAGGCGATGTTGTCTGCGTCAAGGGGCGAGGCGGCGAGGGCCCTGATCGTGGCCGCGAGGGATATCGAGACGACCAAGCGCGCCTTCATCGTCGTGGTTGTCGGCGTGTGTCTCTGCGGAGTTCCGGCAAAGTGTCATCAAGAACTTGAAGAAACACAAGCGCCAGCACCCTAGGGAGAGGAAGAGAAGAGGTAAAGGGAGATGATGACCTCGAAATGTGACCTTGTCGTTCGACGGTGGTGGCCTGAGACGTGACGGCAGGTGTTTGAGCCCAGGAGAAACGCCAAGGGAGGGAACTTCTTTTTAACAAGCGATTGGTAGTGTCAAGTTAGATCGCCCTGCCGCTGCTGCGCGCACATACCTCTCTGGGTCCCCCGGCATCGAAAACATTTTTCCGGCACCAGAGTCACAGCGTACGTCGTCTGATGAGTATGCAACCAAGGTTATTTCCCTCGCAAACGGATGCACGGACGAGGTGTTGGTGTCGCGGGAGGCGGGGGTTTAAGCCCCGCCCGCGATCTTTGACGCAGTGGAACGTTTCCCGTTCTGCTGGCCCGGAGATAAACGACGTAGGTTCATGCCGGTGCCGGCTGTGGCTGCATGAGGCATTCGGGGCACTTTGGGACGATGAAATCATGGAGGAAAGTGAAGAGGAATGAGCTGTCTTGTCTGTTCGGGAGTCGGGTGCCACGGCGTGTCCAGCAGCATTTGGTGGCATAACACTCGGAGCAAAGACAGGCGACAGTTATCTGTCGTTCGTGTCATGGCAGGGTGTCGGTGGGAGCATGGACAAGACTGCATCACCAACTGCCATCGGAACTCGCCCAATCCGGACGAACTCAGCCCAAAGTTGACTTCTCAAGTGAAAGGTTGCCCGTGAAGTTCTACTGACTCCAGCGTCCTGGAGTATTCACTGGCTTTGATCAGAGGGCTCTTCACGTTAAGAGAAGGTTCATCCTAGGAAATGGGATCGCGATCCGAAGTTCATGATGAGAACACACCAAGCTCACCGCCACGGCCGGGAAACTCAGCCCAGCCGCCGGGAGCTACGGCGGATGAAATTCAATTATATCCTTGTAGTTCTCGCAGCGCTAAGTATCCATCTCTCGACAAAGAATTCTTCAGCGCCTCTCCTCGCGAATCTCAGTCTGTCCGGGGACATTGGTGTCGACCTCTTGGAGCTTCTCGTTGCCACCGCCAGTAATTTCGAACACTGTGTTTCGGCAAGCGTCAGTGTGAGTCGCAAAGCAAGGGGCAATCTTACGAGTAACTTACAGTCGACGGGAGCGGTGGTGAACTGGCGCGCTGGGACCTTCTTCTGGAAGAGGTAGTCCAGCTCGGCAAAGGTACGGTTCCTGGTCTCGGGCAGGAAGAAGAAGATCCAGACAGCCCAGATGAAGCACAGGCCAAAGTAGAACATTCCGGCCCTAGCGCCCCAACCCCAGGCGTCGCCCTGGGTGTTGAGCATGCGCGGGTTGAGCTGCTGGATGATGATCTGGCCGACGACATAAACAGCGCGGCCGAGCACGATGGTCTGGGCACGGACACGGCTAGACGAGGTCTCGCCGACAATGACATAAGTCGCCGGGCCTAGGGACATCTTGAACGTGAGGTTGACGAAGATGAGGATGGCGGCGACGGCGATGCTGACGTTCTTCTGGCCGGGGATGAAACCGATGATGCCGATGATAAGCATGCACAACCCGATGCCGGAGGAGCCGTAGAAAAAGAAGGTACGACGGCCGATCTTACCCATGAGGGCGATGGCGATACCGGTGCCGACGATGTTGACGGACTGGATGGCCATGTTGAAGTCGAACGAGCGCTCGGTGGGCATGCCAGCGGACGTGAGGAAGACGGCGGCGTAAGAGCAGATGGACTGACCGTTGAGGATCTGGATGATGAAGGCCATGCAGACGATGGCGGTACGGCGGAGGTTGGTACCGTGGAAACAGTCACGGTAGCTGGAGTTGGCGGCCTCGATCTTCTCCATCTCGTTGGTGTGCTTCATCAGGGCCAGGGTCTCGGCCATGGACTGCTCCGTGTAGTGGCCCTTGCGGGCGAGGCGGCGAAGAGACTTCTCGGCCGCATCGATCTTGCCGCGGCGGATGAGGTACCAGGGGCTCTCGGGGGCGAAGAAGCCGACGATGAAGAGAGGGACGACCCAGACCCATTGGAGGGCGTAGGGAACCTTCCAACCGAGGTCACCAGGCAGAGAGAGAGAGCCACGGAGGACGCCGGTGGCGAGGAAAGTGCCGGCACCCCAGCACATGGACACCCAGGAAGTGAGGTAACCACGCATGGCGGCAGGGCAGATCTCGGCGGCGTAGGCGGTGGTGAGGGTCTGGAAGATACCCCAGGGGATACCGCAGAGGATGTTGGCGGCGAAGAGCATCTGGACGTTGACGGCAAAGAACAGGGTGAAGATGGTGCCGGCCATGAGGGCCATGGCGAACATGTACACCCTACGGGAGCCGAAGCGAGACTGCAGCCATCCGTTGAGGAGCAGACCGATGATGCTGCCGAGGTTGTTGCCGTTGCCGATGGCGGCCTGCCAGGAGCTCGAGACGTAGTACTTGCCGTCTGCGTCAGGCCAGCCAAAGTGTCTGAGGTAGGCCGGGTGGGCGAAGAAGTTGTTGATCAGGCCGACGTCCATGCCCTCCATGACGAGGGCCAAACTAAGCAGACAGGAGTAGGCGGCGGCGGGCCAGTACCGCGCGAAGAGCTCCTTGCGGGAAAGACGACCCTCCTCCTCACTGGCGAAGGCGGCCGCCTCGATGAGGGCAACGTCCGGATTGTACGTGCCGTACTCATCGTGGGTGACGGGCGTCCGTTCCTTGTCGCCCATTGTGTTGTCGATACTGAAGGGTGGAGTTTAAGTGAGGGGGGGGGGGGGGTTGATGCCGGTGAAGAGGGAAGAGAGAAGGGAGCACAAGAAGGTGAAGAGGACGTGGGAAACGCGCTCAAGATAAACACGTTGTATCCGGTTGCCAGTCGCGCCCTATCAGTCTAGTGCAGAGTGTTCAGGCCGGGGTTGAGTTTGACTGTCCAGGGTTCAGTGAGAGAGATGGATACAACCTGAACGGTACTGCGTAGAGAGACTGAGAGCCTGGCCGCATCCCGTGGCGCCAAGTTGCCAAACCTGCGCCAAGTTGGTGAATGCCAACCACATGAGATGGACTGCCAAGAGAGTTCGCACAATCTGCTCCCGAGGGATTCTCTGTTGGTGCAGAATGCAAGAGAGCGAGTTTTGCAACTTGCTGACACGCCCCGGTTGGGTTGTCGTGCCCCCTCCCCGCATCCTCGTTCTCGTGTCCCCTCTCCAGAGGATCCACGAATCACTTCGTTCCCCAGCTTTGGCTCATTTCCCCACGGGGTTGGCCTTCCCCAAGTTCCTCCCAGACCCCCGGGTTGTGAGCCCACCACAAACGCCCGCGATTCGGTCGTCGCGAGAGAGGATCCCGAGTCATGTCGAGCCTGGGCCAATGGCGGCGCGAGGCCAAGAGACAATATTGCGCACCAAGACTCGCCTCTCACCCCTCTCGATCCTGGCTCGCCGACTAGCTCGACAGGGCCAAGAACGCAAGGCCCGGACGTCCAGCACGGAACGGGAAACCTCCTCCAGTGTCGGGCCCAGGCCGTCTTTCGTGGTTGACAACCGACACGAGGTCGAGCCAATTGCGGTCGAGGACTACCGAATCCTCCTCGCAGGCGCTCCATTTACGTCCCGGGATTCGCGTCAAGAAGGGGAAAGACTGAGCCGATGCAGGTGAGGGCGGGGAACCATCACCGGCCTCAGGTCAGCTCAGGATTCGGACTCGAAAATGTGACCACGACACGTGTCGCTCGCCCGCCGTAGCGACGAGGGATGTGACTGTGCCTCCCGGGTGCGTGGGTTCGCCAGCTGAATTGGGGAGGGACGGTGAGGGGGAGGACATGTTGAGAGATTTGGATCTGGACTGAACACCCACCCCTTCTGTTCAGACGATCTCTCGTCGAGGCACGCATTTCCGGTGCCCGAGCTGGCTGCATGGTCAAGAAAACACACAAAGCTTGGCCCACACGCCACTGACGGACGACGAGAGAGTCAAGCAACAGACGAGAGTCGTGTGCCGGCCGTCTTTCAATAAGCGGCTGGGCGAAAAAGGGTGCAGATAAACCGAGACCCGAACCCAAGACAGCGGCTAACAGCTTGGCTATTCCAATCTCTCTCTCAGAGTCTCAGGTGACTGCAATGCGAGTTGTCTTGGCAATCGTGTCTAAGCCAAGAGTTGACGTTCACAGCCACACAGACACCCACGATGGCGGTAACCCTTTCCCACTCAGCCTCAAGACCCTCCAGAGCGACGACAACTCCATGGGATCGTCGAGCATCGGGCCGGTGATTGGGCCACTCCTCAAGACTGTTTGCGGGGGTGGATTCGCGGTGCTCGCGTATCGTCCGTTGTCCGTCCGCCGTCCGCATGCGCCTCCGCTTCCGCGACCCCGACCCCGCTGTTCTGCCTGCACGGTGCACGATGACATTCCCGTGGAGTTTCCAGGGCCTCTTCAGAGGCTGCAGGTGTAAGGCACCTTAAGCAAGGAACGTAAGACAAGGTGAGGTAAGCGAGTGAGTGAGAGAGGATCAGGGGTCTGGAGAGCTTCGTTCAATGCAACCTTGATTCCATTTAATAACCTCTCGAGATGCAGTAACCCCCGCAAAGACCCGGAGGCCTCGCTGTTAATCGGAGGCATAGTTTCCTATACAGACAACAACAGGCAGAAACCTTGACCGGGCAAAGAATAGGCTTCATGATGTTATTGAGTTTACATGCATCATCCCAAAAGCCCTCGAAATCATATAGCCGACCGTTTCGAAGGCATACCTTCATCGGGCATCTGTAAGCACCAGAAAATGATGCATCTCGTGGTAGATATCGTCATGGTGTCTCTACTGCTAGCATACTTTTGTAATGTTTGATGGTTTGTGAACTTCAACTATTTTTTAACACTTGCCGGCGTAAATAAGAAACCGGAATCCGTACCCTCTAGAAGACGATTTGGTTAGAGCCAAAAGAAACGATTAAACATGTCAAAGGTCCCTGCACTCGCCGCCCCCTACGATAGAGACCACGATGACCCCAACGGGCCTGGCGACGCCCGGCCCACGGCCCTCAAGATCGTGCGGGACGAGGGCCTCGATGGGAAGCTGCAAGGCAAGGTCTTCCTAGTGACAGGATGCACGACAGGCATCGGCGTCGAGACGGCGAGGGCGCTGCACGCCACGGGGGCTGATGTATTCTTCACCGGAAGGGATGCGCGGAGGGGCCGTGAGGTTGCGGAGAAGATCTCCCGGGACGAGAAGCCCGGCAAGGTGGTCTTCATCGAGATGCACCTCGACTCGCTGGCGAGTGTGCGAGCCGCCGCTGATGGGTTTCTACGGTTGTCCGACCGGTTAAACTGCCTCGTATGCAACGCTGGTGAGCCAGATGAATCCCCAAAGCCCTACTAAGAGTCCATGTGCTTGGTCTAACGTGCCGAAGGAGTCGGACTGCATCCAAAAGCCAAGACGAAAGACGGCTTCGAGATGCACTTTGGCACCAACCATCTCGGCCACTTCGCCCTCTTCAACGCCCTGAAGGATACGCTCCTCGCATCAGCTACACAAGAGTACCCCTCAAGACTGGTAATGGTCTCATCGCGATCGCACCTCGCCGGGGCCCCGGACCTCGACGACCCGGACCTTGGCTTGAACTTCGACAACGGCCGACCCTACGACGCGCACACCGCGTACGGTGTCTCTAAGACGGCCAACATCTGGATGGCCAACGAGGTGGAGCGGCGGTTTGGAGGCCGGTACTTGCATGCCACGGCACTCAATCCAGGCGCTGTAGTCTCGGAGCTGGGCCGGCATGTCGGTGCAGAGGTCGTCGAGCGTACCTTTGGGCCACCGCAAGTCGCGAGGCTGGTTAAGAGTGCAGCGCAGGGCGCGAGTACAACGGTATGGGCAGCCGTCGGCCGGGAGTGGAGAGATCGCAGCGGGAGGTATCTCGGCGACGTCCAGGAGGGCGTTCCTGCGGAGATGTGCCGAGATGGGAGGACTGGGGCAGGGTACTCTGCGCATGCTTTTGATGAGGACAAGGAGAGGCGGTTGTGGGAGGTAAGTTTGGAGATGATCAAGAGGGGGTGATCAATCCACAATATTTGGAAGTTTTGTATTGCTAGCGTATATTGTCACGACCAAGAGTAGTAGATGTTCGTTTTAAGTCGTGGTTCACCAATGTAAGACCTCTCAATCCTCTCATTCAACAATCCTCGCCAGCCGCAGCAGACGATAACTCTTACGTCCGCTTTCTCATCATGATGGACTTGGTCGGATCGGGAACGGACTGCAACCTCGTCAGCTTCAATCGCAAGCTAGGCATATCTAGATCTCTCACATACCTGGGACCCAAAGTTCAAGTTCTCGTACCTCCCTTCACACCCGGGCGGCAGAGCGACATCGTACTCAAGCAGTGCAGTCGCCAGTATCATCTTGATCTCGTTCGCGGCGAGGAACCGCCCGGGACACGCGTTCCGCCCGTATCCGAACGCGAGGCTTGTCTCCGTCACGCTCGCGAACTGGTTACCAGCCGCAGCCCCCGTGGCGGCGTCGTCAGGGGACAAGGTTCCGCTCAATGCGGCCTCAGTCTCCTTGCGGATCCTATAGAAACGCAGGGCGTCGAACGTCTCGGGGTGCGCGTAGATCGACTCGTCGTTGTTTACGGCGTGCGAGGGGACTTCGATGATGACGCCGGCGGGAACTGTCCGGCCGTTTGGGAGGGTGAAGGGCTTCATGACCTTGCGCTGGAATGCAGCTGTGAGACAGAGTCAGTACTGGTTTGTGATGTTTGATCAGTTGTTAGTTTTGCGTACTTGCGCTTTGGGGGTAGTATCGCATAATCTCCTTGAGGAAGCTGTCCAGCTTGACCATCTTCTGGATCGCCGCCGCTGTTATCTGTCCCCCCGCCTCGGCGATGACCTCCTCGATCTCTTCGCGCAATATCGGGACTAGCTCCGGTCGTGCTGCGAGGTCGTAGAAGCTGCACTTGTGAGCTATAGTTCTATTAACGATGTGCCTGTGAAGCTGCGGGACTCACGCGTTGGTCAAGGCGGCCGTCGTCGTATGTATCGCGGCAAAAGTCAAGCTCAACTGATACTTCGAAATCTGCCGGTCGCTCTGCTCTCCAAACCTGTCCTGCGAGTCAAGCAGCCACTGCAGCATGTCATCATGCCTTCCCTTCTTCTCGTCCCCTTCCCGGGCAGCTTGGCGCCTTGCCGTGACGACCGGTCGCAGGAACTCGTCCGCGTGCCGAAACCGGTCGTGCAGCTTCCGGACCTGTGGCGTCCGGGCAGCCAGAAAGGGCCGCAGCCAGGGCGAGACGAATCCGACGGCTTGGACGGCGGCGGTCATGTCGAGGGTATAGTTTACGGCGGCGTCGAGGTACGTCTCGTCGCGGCAGAGGTCGGGGCCTACGAAGATGCGTCCGGAGGTTTGCGCGACGATGCGGGCGAGTTTCTTGTTGATCGGGACTGGGGTCCAGGTTTGAGAAGGGGGGATCTCAGTCCTCACTGCTTGGGTGATTTCGTCTAGGATTATCGGGTTTAAGCGGACTGTTGGCGCGTGAGTATGCTTGTCTCAATCGGAGCTCTCTTGAGGACGAATTCGTACACAATGCTGGGTTAAGAGAGGTTTTGAGAGTGTGTGGTATCGTCGGGATATTGCTGGTGATGTTTGTGTATTTCGTGTGCAGAGCCTGTTGTTGATGGCCGTCAGCTGAGGTCCATGTCGCCTGGCTTGTTATCTACCTCTTCGACGGCCTCGTTGAAGCTGAGGACATCGTCAGGAAGCTTCTTCAACTGCTTCAAGAAGTCTGGCGGCACGACGACACACTCGGATTCTGCGATTCGCCTTAGTGCTGTTCATAATTCTCGTCTCGAAGCGCTGCGTAATTACCCCTCGCTGTCATAATTCTAAAAGCGCCGTCTTTGAACTGGGAGGGAGTGAGCTTCTGGACATGACTACTGTTGGTTGCATGTTATTTGACGCACCTTCCTGTATCCTTCTACATACAAACTCCTCGCTTTCCCGGACATGAATTCTTTTCGTCTCTGCTCTTTGCCATTTGGAATGCCAACCGCGGGGATGTTGGAGAGCCGGGACCTGCTCAGGAGGGCTTCCAAGGATAGAAACACGGCACAAGCGGCGAGCAACGCACACCCAAAACTGAACGACCCGGAGAAGAGAATTGGAATGGTCATGGCTGCGATTACGTGGAAAAAGGATGCTCGATTGTTGTCACTAGCCTAGTCTCTGTATGAGGGAAAGGTCTCAGTACCAAAGGTGGCGATGAGATGGGCGGTTGAGGTGAACACGAGTCGCGCCTGATAGCAACAACGGGCCACGAGCCGGAGTCAAATAAACGCGCTGTCAAGCAGCCTCGCGGTTAGTTTTCCGATACCGAGCGTCGACACATGGGAACGATGCCAGTCGATTGGGCGGGTAAAACTTCCCAATTCTGAAGCGACACGGAAAGTCGGCGGCAGCAAGAGAACATCCTAGCGGCTGAGCGTCACTTTCCTGTGGAACGAGTCATATGAGGTGGCATTCACGCAAAAGCTTAACCGCTTAGGACGGCATGGGATCTGCCATGTTTTGAAAGAAAGATGAGCTGATAAGCCGGCGAGTAAGTCACATAGAGTTTCCGGTTGTATCGGACCGCGGGGACAGCCGTCCACGTCGCGGTAAGTTGACTGTCGCTTCATGCTTGAGTCTAGGAACTGGCCTGATATCAAAGAGACGAGAAGTACAACTTTAAGAGTTGCAATTGATATTGCCTCTTCGTGATTTGATAGCTTGACTTTCGGCCCGTCTCTAAGAGCAGGGTTGCGGACCGGGCGGGGATAACCGCACGGCTCGTTCATCTCGGGAGAGCAGAGCAGCAGTAACTTGGCTTTCACACTGACGGGCCCCTGCGCTTCACCAGGTTCACCAACACAAAACATAACTCTGGTCAACGAGACGGTGATAAAGTTTAACGAAGAAACATCCCGTTCAAGACCGACCAACATACCTTCTCTTCCTCTGCCGCCTCGGGGGCATGGCGTCCGGCTCATCCAGAAACAGCCCGATCAGCCGGCGCCAGTGAGCGTGCAGCGGATTCTCCTCCAGCGGCGGCACGCGGTCGTACATGAAAGGGGCCTCCTCGAGAAAATCTATCGGTCCCGTGTCGGGCGTCGCCGGGTGGGAGAACCAGCGCAGCGTGGCGTCGAAGACGGGCACGCGGCGGAACAGGTGCAGCGGGCGGAACCACTCCTCGTGCGGCATCGGGTAGCGGGCGTACTGCGGGTACATCCAGATGCGCAGCTCGCGGATGCGGGGGAGTTTAGTTGCGGCTTCGGCCCAGGTCTTTGTCCAGGCCAGGCGGGCGGCGACGGCCTCGTCAACATCTGGGTCCATGTAGGACGCGATGGGGGCGGCCCAGACGAGATGGACGGCGGTGATGCGAGCGAGAGAGTCCGGCGCGGTGGTGGAGAGGAAGCGGGATAAGGGGTCCGCGCCGATGAAGGAGAACGTTGTGTCGTCGTAGACGGAGTCGACCGACTCTTGGTACATGCGCCTGCAGGTCAGGAGGACGGCTAGGAAGGGGCTGAACTCCTTTACGAGGAGAGGCTTCCGCTTCTTCTTCTGCTTGCTGTTCTCGCTTTTGTGCTCGTAATCCTCGGCAGCCCAGTCCTCCACCGGGCGTAGGACGGGCGGCTCCTCCTCGCAGGCCCAGTGGTGGCACCAGGGCGAAGAGGTGCGCAGGCGCCATTCGTTGATGTCGTCGCGCTGGGCGGCGGCGGCAGCAGCGTCCTCTTCGGAAGCAGGCTGGTCGGCGGCGGGAATGTCGGCCACGACGCGGGTGAGCTCGGCCTCGCGGATGTCCTCGGCGTCCGGGTCGGCGACGCAGCGACAGTGAGAGAGGGGCGCGAGGACGGACTGGCCGGCCTTGTAGACGTGCTGGGTCGGGCCGGCGGCGTGCCAGAGGTGGCGGTAGATGTCCCGGCGGATCTCGAGGGGGAGGGCGGAGAAGAAGGCGGACTGGGGCTGCGGGTGCGGGTGGGTTTGCCGGGGCTCGGTAGAGGAGCCGAGGGGGTCCGCCTTGTCTGAGAGGCCGTCGGACATGGTTCCGAGGATACAAGATGAGTCGATGGATGAGCTTATGGATGAGATGGACGGATGAGGTGAAAATGACTGTCAGGTAAGATGCTGAATGTTGGTGAGAGTGAGGAAAGACAGTGTGAGATTGTGAGAATGAGCTAGGTAAGTGCCCGAGTGAATGACGCAAGAGGTGAGTGAGGAGCAGGGAGTGAGATAAGAGAGAGGTGAGTCTCATCTCACGCCTGCTGCTTATCTCACCTCCCCGAATGGGCTTAACGCTGCTTATAGCATCAGCTCATCCAATCCACTAGCGATGAAGCACTCATCTCAAATATGTCACTCTCACACACACATTCACTCACACTCACTCATTCACACCCATTCATCTCAGATCATATGCACCCAAGCCTCCAATGCCGACGCCGACGCCGGCAGGCGAGCATCTCGCATGTCTTCCGAGCCACGATGCGATCAGGGTTTTCCTCCGCATCCATCAGGGCCAGACTATTACGTACCATAGCTCCATAGCAAACACCCCTCCTCGCCGGGGGTTACCAATTCCAGTGACATGATTGGCTAGATACGGCTCTTTCTGGGGCTAAATTGGCTTTCATTAACTTGTGTCTTACCCCAGAATCGCAGGGAGAAGCTCTGTGCGGCGCAAGCTGTGAGCCGAGCTGCCAGCTGGGCTGAACAGCAGCCTACAGCCTCCAGGATCTGGGCGGGCGTCTTATCTCTCACTCCAGCTGTTTGGGGGACTGGACTGGGATCCAATTGGATTGGATACCGCAGACCAGACCGCTTTCCGTTGTCCCGTCACATCCCAAAGTAAAGCTCTTCAACTGCCGTCATCCCCGTCAAACTCTCTTCTTTCGTTTCCTCTGGGCTCATGATATATAGCTGGACTGGACTGTTGCTGCTGCGATGAGCCGCCCGTCGATCCGGCAGCTCGCCCTGCTGCGTGGGGCGTCGGCTCAACGCGCTTTAACGCGGGCTGCGCACAACCTCAACACCATCAACACCATCAATACCATTACCACCTCGGTGCCGGCCAGATGCCGAGCTCTCACGACGCTCAACGCGGCGACGTCTCGACATGCCACATCATCCTTTATCCAGACGCGCAGGTTGCTGAGCAGCACCCCCCGCCGGCGCAATGCCGCCGACGACGAGGAGGAAACCGGCAGCTACAGCGAGGCCGACCACGAGCACGCCGTCATCTCGACCTTTGACCTCTTCTCCATCGGCATCGGCCCGTCCTCTTCCCACACCGTCGGCCCCATGCGCGCTGGTAACATCTTCGTCGCCGACCTGGCCGAGGCCGGTCTCCTGCACAAGGTCCACAAGATCCGCGTCTCCATCTACGGCAGTCTGGCCCTGACTGGCGAGGGCCACATGACCCCATCCGCTCTGCTGCTCGGCCTCGAGAGCGCCGACGTCGAGACCGTCGACACCGCCTCCGTCCCGGAGAGGTTCGCCGACATCAAAACCTCCAAGAAGCTGTACCTGGGCCAGGGCTTGTCCGACGGCAAGGGCAAGGAGGTTGCCTTCGATTACGAGCGGGACTTCATCTGGGAATGGGGCCGGAAGCTGCCCATGCACAGCAACGGCATGCGCTTCACGGTGTTCGACGAGGAGGGCTATGTTCTGGCTACCAACGACATGTTCAGCGTTGGCGGTGGCTTCGTCGTCAACGGTGCCCTGTCCATCAACCCGGACGTCTCTTCCGAGCCCTCCGACTCATCGTCCCTTGCCCGGGTGGAATCCCCGGACCCCGCTTCAGACGGCAGACACCCGGCCGACCTGGCGGAGAACATGTTCTACAAGGAGATCCGCCGATCCGACGCCGCCGGAGACCGTAGGACCGGTGCCGAGGTGAAGCCTCTCGACGAGGCAAGCGACGAGACTGTGCTGCTCGGCAACGACTCCTCCCAAGCCGGCCTCGCACCCGTCGCCTCGGGTGGTAATGGCATCAACGTCAGCGAAGACGGTCGAGGCGACAGCGAGGGGAGCAGCCAAGGCCCTCGGTACCCCTTCCGTGACGCCACCAGCCTCCTCTCGCTTTGCCGGAAGCACAACCTCACCATCGCTCAGCTCGTGTACGAGAACGAAAAGAGCCACGGCTACACCGACGATGAGATATACCACAAGCTCTTCAAGATCTGGCAGGTCATGGATGCCAGCATCCTTGAGAGCGTCCAGGCGCCCTTGGACACCCTGCTGCCGGGCTCGCTCAAGCTGCACCGCCGCGCCCCAGCCCTCTATCGGAGGCTCACCCGGGGCCTCTACTCAACCGCCGGATCAGTGTCCAGCGGGGACCCGGCAAAGCCCGGCGCTGGCGACGCCGTCCAGCTCCTCGGATCAAGCCCGTCATCCGCCAAGACACCCGCCGCGATCAACAAGCCCAAGAGCGTCGGCCTCGGCCCGGGCCGCCGTCCCCCTCCCCGCGTTCTCGGCTCTCTCGACCATCCCATCACACCCTCCCCCTCGCGGCGCACGACCTTCCCGACGATGGACTACCTCACCGTCTACGCCATTGCGGTCAACGAGACCAACGCGGCTGGCGGACGCATCGTCACGGCCCCGACCAACGGCGCCGCGGGCATCATTCCCGCCGTGCTCAAGTACACCATCGAATTCATCAGCGACGACCCGGAGCGCGACGTGCCTACCTTCTTGCTGACTGCGGCGGCCATCGGCATGCTCTACAAGCGTGGCGCGACAATCTCCGCCGCCGAGGGCGGATGCATGGCCGAGGTGGGGGTGGCGTGCAGCATGGCCGCCGGCGCGTTTGCCGCCTGCATGGGAGCCAGTCCCGAGGCAATTGAGCAGGCTGCCGAGATTGGCATCGAGCACAACCTGGGACTGACGTGCGACCCGATCGGAGGGTTGGTACAGGCCCCGTGTATCGAGAGGAATGCGCTGGGCGCGATCAAGGCCATCTCGAGCGCCAATCTTGCGCTGAGCAGCGAGACGGGGACGCAGAAGGTGAGGCTTGACGATGCCATCCGCGCGATGAGATTGACGGCCAAGGGGATGCGGAACGAGTTCAAGGAGACTAGTCTCAGTGGTCTGGCGACGAGCGTACCGTTTAACATTCCTGTTAGTGTGCCTGACTGTTGATGGGTTCCATGGTTGGGATGGTGTCTTTTTGGAGTTTTTGATAGATTTGGGGATTACAGAAATAAATCGGGCTTCTTTGCAGACAAACATGTGAGTTTCATTACATCCGACTCACTCGCTGAGTTCTCATGTGACATGTGACTCATGATCTCAACCTAGCTCAGAAAGAGAGTGAGGGTGAGAGAACCGTGAACTGATATCGACTCAAGAGGGGAAAGGGGCTCGGAATTGATTGCAATATTGAAACATGCATACATGCAGGCTTGGTCCATACCACTCACTCACTCAATAGCCCAAAAAACAAACAGGCACCCATCCGTCAAAAGTTTAGTCCCCTAGAGCACAACGATATGACAACTGTGAGATTCGAACTCACGCCTCTTTCGAGACCAGAATACGCCCCACTATGGGGAAGATTAGGAAGTGAAACACCCCTACGCTTGAGTCTGGCGCCTTAGACCGCTCGGCCAAGTTGCCCACATGCCCGATTAGGCAATCTGAGATGTGCAAAAGTCCTGGGCATGTCCCACCAAGATGCATACCCAGCACAGAGAATCAGCCAGATGAGTCGACAAGTAGACGGAGCTGAAATTCAAACGAACTGAGAGAAGAGCTATAGAACAAATTGTGACGCCTTTCCCCAGTCTAGGTACACAAAACAAACCCCCACTGATTATTCACAAACACAAACATCTCCTACTGCTCATCCTCCAGCCCAACCATCTTGAGCGAGTCCCTCCACAACCTCGCCTCCTTCTCCGGGTCGTACGCATGCGCCGCGTGGATCCCCTCGTTGAACAAATCGCTCGGCTCCCCCTCCACCGTCTCGGAGCAGCCAGATAGAAACCGGCCCCCGCGGTGCGCCCACTCGGCTCCGACGGCCGCCCACACCGTCGTTGCAGCGCCCTGCTCGGGGCTCTTCATCGCGGTGCGGAACCCCTCCGCGGATAAGATGGCCTCGACCTGGGCCTGGGGCATGTGTCGCGCGAGCGGGGTGTTAATGACGCCCGGGTGCAGGCTCGTGGCGTGTATGCCCTTGCCGCCGTAGCGCCGGTCGATCTCGTTGGCCATGTAGATGTTGGCCGTCTTGGACTGGCCGTACGAGAGGGCCGGGTCGTACCCTCCCTGCTCAAAGCTGTAGTTGTCAGTCTCGTTGATGCCGGCGACGCGGTGACCGCCCGAGGAGACGTTGACGACCCGCGAGGGGAACTCGGGTGTCGAGGCGGCGAGGAGCGCCGGCTTGAGAAGATTGAAGAGGAGAAAGTGGGCGAGGTGGTTCGTCGCGAACTGCATCTCGTACCCGTCCTCGGTGAGCTCGCGGGTTTGGATGAACATGACGCCCGCGTTGTTGACGAGCACGTTGACCTTTGGGGTCTCCTTGATGATCATCGCCGCAGCGGAGCGTACTGAGGAAAGGGACGCGTTGTCCATCTGGACGATCCGCATGCGAGACGCGTCGAGGATGTTGGCGAGGGCGGATTCGGCTTTGGAGACGTCCCGGGCGGTTAGGATCAGAGTTGCGCCCGTGGCGGCAAGGGCGCGGACCGTTTCGATGCCTATGCCGGAGGAGACGCCTGTGATTACCATGACCTTGTCGCCGAGCTTGCCCTCGAGGCCTTCGTCGCGGATGATCTGAAGGGCGGTCGGGCGGGCGTCTCCTGGACCCTTGGGGCTGGCGTGGGCTTCTGCGTAGCGGGACATGATGTTCAGGCTGAGTTGCTTGGAGATTTTGCGATTATCTTGCTTTGCTGAGAAGGATAGTGTAGTTTGGTTGTGAATGAGTTGCTTGTCGATGTTCTGGATGGACGTTGAACGAAGGTAGTGACCGGCATTTATACCCTGGCAGCTTAGACTTTCGGATTGGTCACGGAGTTGGCGATGTTCAGACGGAGTGGAACGTTATCCGCAACGCCGTGGGCTTTGGGGGTCCCAGGGTCTTTCGGAATGCCATTTCGTCCCTTCATCATCCTGTGACGTTGTCGTGTTGTGGCTTGGTGGTCCCAGGCCAGGCGGCCCCATCATCGAAGCTTGTTCTTGTTGCGACACCTATGAGCTGCTGGCCGTTGTTCTCCGTTAAAACCGTCGATTGCGGAGATTATGTCACCCAATAGTCCGACGCGCTGCGTCTGTCCTGTCTCATAAGCAGAGCGAGCACTGATTGGCAGGAATCATCGCCAAGGGTTCAAGGCGGACTTTGGATTTCCAACGATCCGGGGTTAGGTGTCTTATTTCCACCGCCGCGGAGGACGTCTTGCATTGACATCCCATCCTGGACGCGGTGCCTTGATTATTGAGATGTGTCACGCACCTCGCGTTGTGGCTTTGCTCTGCTTTCTACAACTTTCTGAACGGGAGATTCGCGTCTTGCTGCGCAACACGATGACGAAGAGTTTGTTGACAGTTAAGGTGGTCGGCCTCCCCGCTGCGCTCGATCATCGATGACAAAAGATTGCCCAATCGCGCCTCAATACGGCTTATAGTGAGTGCACAGCCACTTGCAGGCTCTATTTGCGATGGTTGATGACACGCCAAGGGAATGATGGAAGGTGGCCATCGTCACTTTTCGAATCCGGATCGAGGGCCCAAGGCCTCTTTCGCGTTGGCGACGTCCAACCCGACGACATTTCTTCTCTACCTGGTCCGGAGCCAGTTCTCTCCATCATCGCTGCTCGCAGTCATTCCGTATGCCCCCTTGGACAACTCTATCGAAACCAAAGACATCGCGAGACCGTTGATCAGCTTTTGTCGCGGGCTTGCTGCTGCATCTGACCTAGGACAAAGCTTTTCGCCCTTTTGAGAGCAAAGTCTTCCACCGTAGGCGTCTTATGAACCCAGAGGTATGCTTCGACAACATGGACTTCTTAAGGGACGCCCCTGGATCCGAGATGTACGAGCTGGTCGGGTGTCGTGCCGGCCCCGCTGCGCCGGGCCCGGATCTTTGAGGTTGGGCAATCGGGCGAGACAACGACTGGTTGAGGAGGCCTTCTCAGCTATAACGAGCCGTGTAACGGCCGAGGGGCGGGACTGAGAGGTGAATGAACGGGCGTGGGCACTGATAAGATGCTAGGATCTAGCCGGGATCAGCCCGTCTCGGTGTGTTTGACGGGCTCACAATGGGCGATTTTGCTGGCTTCGCTGATCAGGCCACTTGCGTGGGCTGATATTTCACGGAGGAAACCATCGCCAACAAAAGCGCGAAAAGCCCACTTGCACGCGCAGCCCTTTCGGTCTTCGGTCTCAAGTCATAGCAGCGAAGTCAGGCGATTCCAGCCCCGGCAGGTTCGGACGACGCCGGAACGAACAGCCAGCGAAGCTACCGTGATTCTTCCCAATTGCACCTCTTTCATTACGTACGTTTCGACAACTCGACAGCATCGAGCGGTATTACGGACTTAACTTCGTCGAAGAAAAACCGGAATGGACTGTTTCCAGCGATATAAGACACGCCTGGATTAAAGCTTGGCAGTGGTATGACGGTTGAGTAGAGAGCTTCTCATAAGAGCTCAGTTTGACCATCTCGGTAGCAAGAGCGTGGTCCTGGCCCTCCGCGTCAAGATCACACCGACTTTCCCATGTCGCACTTCATTCACCCATTTGAGATACGGAGGGTTGGCGATCACTCCATCCTCGTCTGTAGGAACATGGAGACTGTTAAGATCGGCGTCTTGGTACCGGGTCGCGTTCAACTCCTTGAGCTCGCCTGCGTCGACCTCTTGCACCTCATGGGTAAGTCTCATCTCGCCTCGCTCGGACTTTCAGAGGCTCTGGTCGACTCGGCACCCAACGTCGAGATATCGTACATCGCGCCGTCTCCCGCCGAAGGGTCAGTCTCTGCCTCGTCAAACGCGCAGGTCACAGCAACGCACTCTGTCAAGGACGCCGAAGTCCAGCCGGGAAAGCTCGATATATTGCTGCTGCTCGGCTCGGGCACAAAAGGTCCATGGGATCAGGACATCCTGAACTTCCTGCGGGACCATGTCGCCGACGACTCAACCGACGTCTTGGTCGGTTCGACGAGTGTCTACCTTGCCGGTGACGCCGGCGTCCTGAGAGGCAAGAACGTCGCGGGGCCGCGAGCCTTGCAGGACGATCTCAAGACGAGATACGAGGGAGTCGATTTCGTGGGAGACAGGTTTCGGTGGGTTCAAGACGGACGTCTATGGTCTGGCGGTAAGATCACCTGAACTTGGGAGCGTGTTGAGCATGTTCTAACTCGGATCTCAATAGGTTCAATGGCAAACTGCAACGTCCTGGTTGCTGCGTATGCGCTTCGGAGCTCGCATTTTGCGAGGCCGGTTGCAGAGATTGGAATCGCCATGGCGGACTTGGGAGACCGGCCGCAACAATACTGAGCCCGAGAACACACAAGTTGCTGTTATGCCTGATTAGAACGCATATAAACCTCTGAACAATGAAGGTGACGAGTTGCATGACTTCAGGATTCAGACACCAAGAGGTTAGGTCTCAGACCAACATCGAGGGTTGCAGTGACTGCCTTGCGGTAATAGTTGTCAACATTCGACGAGATCAAGAGGCCGAGCCCAACGAATGCAACAAGAACTGATAGCCCGATATATCAACATAGAAAGGCAGCTTTGGCTCTCCACAGAGGATCGTGAACTGTTTTCCGACCGGCTGGCTTTTCCGCCGTGGCATCTAGCCCGCCGATGACGCTAGTTCTTTTCCGCCCCAGGGCCTTATGCACGTCGGTTGGAGAGAGAGCGGTGACGACGACGCGCTTCCCCAGTTAGCTTTCATGTGATGGTCGATGCAACCAACCAACCTACACTACCAATTCAGCGATGTTAGAAATGCTCTCCAATTGATCATAATGAAGAAAGACCCTATCCCTAAAACCAGACGAACAGAACCGGATTCACTACCAAGGAACTTGACCGTGATCGGAGGCTTGGCGTTGGGTCTGACCCCCGCTCATCGCCATTCTCACTCCGCCAGCTCATCTAAACACGACTCAGGAACTCAAGGTTTTCCTGTAGTAAGTGAAAGATCAATGACCAAACTCCGCACTCTGGTGAAATGTCGTCATCCACGTCGCCCGTCTAGCTCACCAACCATCTGAAACTCATGCTTCTTGAACAGGTCTTCAAACAACAAAACCACAACAACATCAAGGCCATCAATCATGATGCTGCATGCCGACAGGTTCCTGCTATGTACCCCGCACCCCGCAATCGCACCCTTGCCCCTGGGGAGCCGGCTCTTCCACCCACCAGTCATCGTGTGATATCGACACGACCCCAGCCCCCTAAGGAGCGGGCGGATATGTACCAAGAAACAAACGTAATAGCTCCGATGCGAGAGGACTCGACTCAGAGTGCCGCTCGGTCGCTCGGTCGCTCGGTCGGCGGCTCTCGCCGTCGAGAGATTCCTTGCAAACCCCTGGCCCCTTGTGTCCCGCTCGCTTGGATTCGAGAGAGATCATAATCTCTCTGCCCCTCCGGCTCCCCGCTGCTCAAGGGCTGGGGAGTGAGGGGGCAGGATCTTGGCATCGGGATATAAGATGTGGGTTGCATCCGTCCAGTGCTTGGAGAGACAAGTTCCCGAGAAAGAGATACCGCTTTTGGCGTGAGGACTGCACCCCGTGAACATGCCCGTCTCTAAATTCGCGGCCGGTCTCGCCCTTTTGGAGGGGCTTGGCCTCCTCTCCGGTGCCCAGGCTCAGTCTGCGGCCGAAAGGCCCCTGCCGGAGCAGGCCCAGATCATCGATCAGAAGAGCCTCAACGTTTTGGAAGAGGTCCTGCCTCCTGCCGAGGCCAATGCCACGACGGTACGTCGTCCAACCCAAGACCTGGTCTTCAGCAGCTTAAAAACCATCTAGGAGTTCCTCTGGCCCGGTGTCACCCACGAAAGCCTCACGGCGAAGCCGTTCCACGTCTACGACCCCGAGTTCTACGACGTCATCGGCAGCGACCCGTCGTTGACGCTGATCGCTACTTCGGAGAAGGACCCTATCTTCCACGAAGCGGTGACGTGGTACGTTGGCGCGTCTGGGTTCGCTACTTGTAGACCAGGTTGCTGACCAGATGCCGCAGGTATCCTCCCACGGATGAAATGTTCTTCGTCCAGAACGCCGGAGCTCTTGATGCCGGAACCGGCCTGAACAAGTCGTCCATTGTCCAGAAGGTCTCCCTCGCCGACGCCGAAGCGCTACGGAACGGGTCCCTCGGCGCCGACGAGGTGACGGTCACGACTGTGCCGTCCAACCCCCAGGTCATCAACCCCAACGGTAAGCCTCACGTTCAAGCCAAAGCGCAAGGATTGGAAGTTCTAACTCTTCTTCAGGCGGAACCAACTACAACGGCAACATCATCTTCGCCGGCGAGGGCCAGGGAGATCGCATCGCGTCTGCGCTGTATCTGATGAACCCCCTCGAGCCGTACAACACTACGGGTCAGTCAAAGTCAACTTCCTGTGAGACACCTCATCCAGAGACTATGCTGACACACGCGCAAAGTCCTGGTCAACAACTTCTTCGGCAGGCAGTTCAACTCCCTCAACGATGTCTCCGTCAACCCCCGCAACCGCGATATCTACTTCACGGACACGCTCTACGGTTACTACCAGTATTTTCGACCGGAGCCGGGCCTGCAGAACCAGGTGTACCGTCTGAACCCCACCACCGGTGCTCTGACTGTCGTCGCTGATGGCTTTACGTTGCCGAACGGTGAGTTCAATTGTCTCTGCAGGACGAAAGCTGCCCCGTTGAGCAGTCTGTGGGCTTGGATGTTAGCTGACAAAACTCAACCCGTAAGGCCTCACGTTCTCTCCCGATGGCAGCTATGCGTACGTCACGGACACCGGTATCAGCCGAGCGCTCTTTGGCATGAACCTGACCCAGCCTGCGTCAATGTAAGTCTTGCAACATCCCAAGTGACTAATCTCTTGATATGCTCCTAGAATCTCGTTTTTGACCTTTTCTTCCAGCTACCGATTCGACGTCAAGCCGGACGGCACATGGGAGAACCGCAAGACTTTCGCGTACGTCAACTCTAGGTCTCCCGACGGTAAGTCGCGTTCACTTCTGGCCCAAGCCAACTCCATGGCAAGCCGCAGAGGAGATTGCATGACTGACGATGCTGAACCCTAGGTATTCACTGCGACTCCAAGGGAAACGTGTATGCAGGGTGCGGCGACGGAGTGCACGTCTGGAACCCTTCGGGCAAGCTCATTGGAAAGATTTACACCGGCATCGTTGCTGCGAACTTCCAGTTTGCCGGCGATGGCCGCATGATCATCATGGGCCGGACGAATCTGTTCTACGCCACCCTCGCGGCTTCGGGCGCTCCCTTGACATAACTAAGCGTTCGTCATTTGAAACGAATGTCAACTTAAGTAACTGTTGGTTTATTCGTCACAGGAGTAATAAGTGCCGTACGGCGAATAGCCAAAACAGGCCAAATATGGGCTCAATTCGTGATGTGTTCGTTGCTTCTTCCTAGAATAACTCGTGGGCGCGAGGGAACGGTCAATTGACCGTTCAGATCCCTCGCCTCTGATTGGCCAACGGACGCCTAGGCGCTAGTCCGCGTTTGGCCTAGTGCTAATGCGATTAATCGCATTCCGACAGTAACTAATACACACGAGCTAACCCTGATGTTGTGATTCGATGATGCTTGTTTCCGAGTTACCCTTACTTGTCTTAAACACGCAAATTTGGGCATGTTCAAAGACATTTAAGATAATATGTTGTTGAGAAGCTTCGACACGCTGGTAACAAGCTGGAAGCTTACAGACTACCCGAGAAGGCCGAGTATCATCAAAAAATGTCACGCCGGCCATCGTTTGAGTGCTTCTTCCAGAATTTTCCGATGAATAACTGTTTTCTATTTACACTCGGTTGTTAAGGGTCCTGAAACGGCCAATCAACCAATCGAGTTGCTGTAAATGTAAGGGACAACGTTTGAAAGTGAAGCCGACAATGGCAAAATGTGAGCACTTTTCACTTGAACTCTGTCGTCGGGGGAACTTTTGAAGACAAATGTTTGAATACTGTCTGCTGTTGAAGGCTTTCTACTTATGCCCCGGACCACGACTCGTCCTGTCAGAGTTATTTCCACCAAAAGGGCATCCAAGATGAGTTCCAACGGCAACGACTTGTTCGCAGGCGCTCCAGTATCGGCTCCGAGGCATGATGCGCCTACCTTCGAGTCGCCCAACATTAGTCCCATGACAGAGTCAAGCGGACGACGGGAAGCAGAAAACAGCGATAATGGGTTCAGGGAGCCACCTACGAAGCCTGCTGTTCTCAGAATGTGGCGCTCCGAGTTCTTTGCACTCTTTATTTCGTTATCAGCGTTCGCAGCCACCTTGGCGATCTCGGGGGCATTCAACGAGAAGTTGCAGCCCAAATTGCCTACCGGCATCAACATCACCACACTCATTTCCGTCTGCTCGACCGTCATGAGGGCAGCCATGGTGTTCGTTCTAGCTGAAGGTACGTTGAAGAGGCTACTGGGTGAAATATGAAACTGATCTCTCAGTTATTGGGCAATCGAAATGGTTCTGGGTGCAAACGCCGCGACCCCTGCGTCATGTCGATCATTTTGACCAAGCAGGTAGGGGAGCGTGGGGGTCCCTGAAGTTTCTGTGTCGCGTCCGGAAAATGTAAGAAATCACATATGTTCTCGCGACTGCAACTTAGCTTGTTCAGCACGCCGGCTAACTTCTCTTGTAGAAAACTCCATGTCGTCTCCCTCAGCGCGTTCATGATCGTCGTCTCCCATGGAATCGTCCCATTTTCTCAACAGGCAGTCAAGACATATGCGTGCTCCACAAAGATACCGGGAATCGCCACGATAGCATACGCCAATCGGATATCGTGGACGGACACGGGGGCGGAGGTCGCTCGGCTGGTCCCAGAGCTCCAGGCCGTGGCCCTCGATGGCCTCCTGTCCGGGGCGGACTTCGACTCCTTGTCCAGCCTTTTCCAGTGCACTTCTGGAAACTGCACATTCAACCTGCAGCCCGGCACTCGAACTACACACGCAACAGTCGGCTTCTGCAGCAAGTGCACCGATGTCACGGCGGACCTAAGACAGACAGACTGCAACCGGACCAGCTACAACTTCGACGGAATGCCGGAATTCAACCTGACGTGGCCACCAACTGCAGGAAACATCTTCGACACGCGATCGAACATGGACAACGAAAACCCCACGAGCGCAAGGACATCAATCTGGGCCTTCAGGGTTGCCGGCTGTCCCAACGGGAACACGAGCCACGTCGAAGCCGATGGGCGGACTTGCCAACAAAAGGCCTTCAGCAAAGGCTCCAGACGAGAGTATGGAAGAATTGGATCGGACGTCGATATAGTCACCATCGACTGCACGCTGTCCCCCTGTGTCCAGCGCTACAACGCAGTGGTGAACAGCGGCATCCTCCAGGAGAGTCTCGTGTCCGAGGATCCCATCGACAAAATGGTTGTTGAATCAGACGGGAATTTTACGAATTTCTGGGGATGGAACACCATTATAGAGCCCTGCCTGGTTAACGGGAACTGGTACGACCGCTCCAATATGAGCCAAGCAACCAAAGACGCATCATGGGTTGTATGGAGAAACATGGGTCCAAACGGAACTCTCAGCAGAGTTCCACATAGCGCACCTCGCGAGTGTGAAGCTGGATACTACCCTGCCCCCTTCCGCAGGGCGGAGGTAGTAATGATCCAGAAGCCAGGGAAGACCGATCGCACACAGACTGAATCCTGGAGACCGATATCTCTTCTGTCCTGCCTCGGGAAAGGCCTCGAGAGGCTTCTCGCAAAAAGAATGGCATACCTAACTATTTCAGAGGGTATAGCCAGCCCTCAACAGATTGGGGCCCTACCTGGCAGGGCAGCAGTGGACTTGACTACCTGCCTCACCCATGACATTGAGAAGGCTCTCGCGGACGGCTCCACAGCAACCCTGGCCACTATGGATGTCAAAGGGGCTTTCGACTCTGTCCTACG
>WIGN01000210.1:2302-72459 GCA_014235955.1 Colletotrichum sojae | reverse complement strand
CTTTTGACAGTAGACTAGATGGTCTACTTCTTTTGCCTCCCCGCAGGAGCAGGTAAGCAGGGCTTCAGTGTGGCTGAGGCGTTGATGGTATTGTTCGTAGTCTCCATGGCCTGATCCTACACTGTCGCAAGGTTCTGCCATTGAAGCAAGCAGTTATTACTTAGTCGTCTGCGGACGGAAAATCAATGTTTCGCGATGAGAGTATGCAGAGAGCGAGTTTGACACCAGGTTCCCAAAGCCCACATAATAATGCGGCGACCCGGTTAGCAATGCGTCAGGCCTGAAATCAGGCTTCCTTGCCAAGCCCTAATGAGACGTCTGGTTCGCGGGGGATCAACCGGCGGTCATCGATGAGCACAAGCGTGCTCTGCGTCTCGCCCCCCCAGCTGTGCCGCTCTCATGCAGAAGCGGCATCGGCTCCCATAACCCAACCAGTAACAACAATTGTCTAGCTGCCAGCGTCAATTTGAGAAGAGCACAGCTGTGTTCATCTCATCTGAGATCTCGCTGTTCAGTGCTGTCGAGTCGTGTCAACTCACTACCCGATGCTGCAGAATGACGACATAAGGGACACTCTTTTAGGATTTATTGATATTTACTCATGACATCCCCCGAAACGATGAGATGATCTGATAGTTTCTCATTACTAGGCCGCAGCCCATGGTACGATCGTGGTTACCACCAATCAGGAGCCTCAGTTCACAAAAAGAAAATCAATCATCATCCTCTGAAACGAATTTGAAATGTCAACAACGTCAGCGATTGTAAGCGGCACATCAGAGTAAGAAGTCTCATTCCCAAACGTGTGGGCCGCCTAACGCTAAAATCAGTGACAAGCCTTTCGAGGCATCAGAGGCTCTGCTGGCCTATCTCGACGCGCCGGCAACCGTAACCGAGAGACTTGCAAACCCGTCGGTGTTTGGTGGGGTTGGAAAACAGAGGAAAACCGTCAAAACGGTTAAGAGCAAGATATCGAGCCACATGTAGGGCAGATTGATAGTACGAGTTGCATATGATTCTCAGGGACTGGTAGCCGGACTCAGCGTGATGCAAGGAGGACGCATGTCGCGGGGTGCAGATGCCTCGAGATAATGTATTTCTTTCTCATACTTGAGAATTTCATTTCAACTCATGTTGTCTGCTTTCCTTAAGTTTCACGTATGAGTGATGCACTCGGGCGACAAGATGAATCAGGAAGGAAACACGGACGACCTGACGTCGCCGACCATGCGGGATGTTACGCGGGCCGGGCTCGGACTCGGAGCGGAGCCGAACCGAACCGAACGGCCTGGACGCCATCACCCGATCGTGACTTACCATTCAACGCAGCGCGACGCGAAAAAAGAACTTTCAACCCCTCTTCACGCGTTTCTTGCCACGATAGTGAGCTTTCCGAGCATCTTCTTATTCAAACCCTCCGACTTGGTAAGCCAGGCCCTGCTCCCCGGCCTCCAGTCTACATCACAAGTCATAGCCATGGTTACCACCACCACAGAACCCTCACCGTCCGAGAAACCCAGACCATCATCCCCAACAACAGCAACGCTCGAAGATGGCTCGCAGCTGCACCCAACGCCAACGAATGCCTCCTACGTCCCCCCTCCCCTCTCCCCATGGCGCCGACACGCGATCATGTTCGCGCTCTGCATGACCCTACTCCTCTCCGCGCTTGACATCACCATCGTCGCCACCGCCCTACCGACAATCGCCTCTTCCCTTGGCGCCTCAGCGTCGCAGTACGCCTGGGTCGGGAGCTCCTACACCCTCGCCGGCACGGCGTCCACGCCTGTCTGGGCCAAGGCGTCCGATATGGTGGGGCGCAAGGCGACCATCATGGCTGCCGCCGCGACCTTCATGGCCGGCAGTCTTGTCGCTGCGCTGGCGAGGACCGCGGGTATGTTGATCGCAGGCCGAACGGTCCAAGGCATCGGCGGCGGGGGGTCGCTTGTGCTCGTCACCATCGTCGTTGGCGACTTGTTCAGGCTGGAGGAGCGGGCAAAGTACTACGGCATGACGGGTATCGTCTATGGTATCGCCAGCGCCGTCGGTCCCATCTTGGGTGGCGTCTTCACTCAAACCATCGGCTGGAGGTGGTGCTGTAAGTCCAACCCTCCCCTTACTTCCGTGTGGAAACTGATCTCTCCAGTCTACATCAACCTCCCCTTCGACGGCATAGCTCTCCTCGTCCTCTTCTTCGTTCTCAAGCTCGAGACCCCCAGGGAACCCCTCCTCGCCGGCCTGCGCGCGCTCGACTGGACGGGCTTCGTCCTCATCATCGGCGGCACGATCTGCTTCCTCTACGGCCTCGAGTCCGGCTCGGACAGCCTCGCGCCGTGGTCCTCGCCGCAGGTCATCTGCCTCATCGTCTTTGGCGTGCTTCTCCTTGCGCTGTTCGTGTTGTGGGAGGCCCGGTTCGCTGCAAACCCCGTCATCCCGTTTCGCATCTTTCAGAAGGGAACCAACATCGCCTCCTTCGTGCTCGCTTGTGCGCACAGCTTCGTCTTCATATCGTACGACTACTTCCTCCCGCTGTACTTCCAGGTTGTGCTTGGTTTTCGGCCCATTACAGCCGGTGTCTCGCTCTTTCCCCTCCTGATTCCACTGACCGTGACAACGTTGCTGGGCGGGCTGTACACCCGTAGAACAGGAAACTACATTCTTCCCATCTTCCTCGGCTCTACGCTGATGACCCTCGGCAACGGTCTCTTCGTCAGCTTCGGCGCCTCGACGGAGTGGGCCAAGATCGTCGCGTTCCAGCTCATCACCGGCACCGGCGCCGGCGCGCTCTTCCAGAGCCCCATGATCGCCATTCAGACGCACACGCACCAGCGGGACCTGGCCGCCGCCATGTCGGCGTTCAGCTTCCTGCGCTCGCTGTTCTCGTCCATGTCGGTTGTGATCGGGACGGTGCTGCTGCAGAGGAATCTCGGTGGGGGCGGGCTGACTGCCGGCCAGCTTCACTCGGACGGGGGCGAGGTGCAGACTGAGGGGGCCGAGAAGGGAGAGTATGTTGATGCGCTGCATGTCATGTGGGCTTTCTTCACTGGTATCGCTGGGTGCATGCTGTTGGCGGCGGTGTTTATCAAGCCCAAGCCGAAGAGGGTGTCGGATGAGGCGTCGGGATGAGATTCCAGACAAGCCATTTGGGGGAATCTGGCACTAGATGGAGCATTGTGTGGAGGTTGTAACGTCATTCAAACTGAGATAATGATAGATAGAGCTCCTGGCCTCGTTCCCTCCAACGAGCTTGCCCTGCGGTTCCGAGAGGTATGAAGCAGTTGGTGCCGTGGTTTACCGTGATGCCTGGGCTTATCTAAGGATGCCCGTGAGACACGGAATCGTTTCACAGATGCTGTACCAGTGTACTCTGCGGCCCTTGGGTGATCCGTAAGAATATTGTCGTTTGATACTCTACGGCAGAAAATCGAGACAAAACTTCCGCGGGATGAATCTGCTTGTGGGCTGTCAAGAACATTCAACCTGAGGGCTCACACTCGGCAATTCAAAAGCTAAGGAATCGATTACTTCTCACGTAATATCCAATCCAAGTTCTCCTGTTTCCAACACCAGAGATACGTATCCTCCTTTTTGCTACTCGGGTTTTCAAACCCCTTCTCCTTTATCAGGGTTTAAAAGGTCTCGATTGGCTAGGCGCACCCTTCCTCGTGTCATGGGCCCATTACGTCTTTCCGAGACCTGGATTCCACTGCGTCCTCATTATCGTGCATTAAGGACATGTTTTTGTCTGGGAAGTCCAAGCCGACCGAAGCTCGTTGCCGCAGCAGCTTTCCTTTCTAACCTAATCGCGTCGTCTCCGGTCGTCGCGGCCGTATTCCCTTCCGATACTAGCGGAGGCGTGTCGGGAGACAGCTCTAGTTGAGAAACATGGAACCCTTTGCGGATGAGCGCTTCTACACGTCGAGAGGCCGCAGTGGATGAGATTGCCCGCTGGTGGTTGGCCAAACCGAACGCTTTCTCGAAAGCGATGAGCGTTACCTGGAACGTGGAGCACAGAGCTTATGATGATTGATGGGGGTTCGGATGATGGAGCATGGAACAGTTTTTCCTTTTTTCGATTGCGGTTTGATTTGATGGTTTCTGCGATGGGAAGAATTGCTTACTCCTTGGGATGAGGCGATCGGAACAGTGGGTTACGCTTGAGAGGCGATCAGAATATTTGCTCACGCTTTGAGGAGAGGGCCGCCCTCGCGTCACTTCCGACGACCGAGTTTCCCAGCACAGTGATATCTTTTAGTCCCATGCAGAATGGATCCTCTGCAACCGGCCGGCGGCGAAGTCGGCTACGAAAAGATGCCTCTCGCCAAGCAATCGAACACCTCTAGCCTCGCAGAAGGGTGACCCAGATCCTGCAACCTACGGCGTGTTGTTGTCCTACTACCGTAAGTGCAAATCCACGGGCATGCCGCTTCCGATGGGTTTTGGCGGCGCTTTTGCTCTGTGGGCACCAACTCAAACCGGCCATCACATATCGAAAGGAGCGGCATTCCGCGATCCCGACAAGCACCAAGAAGCCGCTCCATTGGTTAACCGAGTATCTGCGGCCCAGTGGCCATAATCCGGACCCCTCGGTACTAATTCCGACCTTCGGCCCCGCCTTACGCAGAGGGGGACACGCCCGAACAGTGGGACCCGACCGAGCCGGAGAGTCTCCATTATGATAGGCGGGCATCTGCCCCGGTTCGACCGAGTTCCGTCTTACCCCGCTGGGTTGAGTGACGCAACGAGGCGCCGTCGTGGAGGTATAGGAGACACACGAATCCGCAGGTTGATACCGTCGGTGGACTTCTCATCATTCATCTGCGACACTCGCCATGCCCGCAATGTTCCGCGTGTCCTGCCTCTGCGGCGCCGTGTCGCAGGATGTCGCCGCGAGAATACCCGAATCCGGAGATGTCGAGCTGACCCTTGGCCACGGCGACGTCGAGCGGCATTCGAGCGGTACACTCTGCGTCTCGTACTATCCGATCCAGACTCCCCAGTTCGACAAGGGAACGTCGAAGCACGTCGGCGCGGACGGATGGACGAGGCATCTCTGCTCCACGTGCGGCTGTCACGTCTTCCGGGCCCGCGCAGGGGACCGGGAATATGTCTGGGAAGTAGCCACTGGCGTTTTCAACGACGATGACATGAAGCCCAGTGCGCGCTACGTCCGACACTCATCGGTTTCGGACACCAAAGACGGCGGGGCCTCGATATGGCTGTCCGACATCGACGGCCAGACCCTCAATGCCGACCTCTCGGACCCGTGGTCGACTCAGGATGAAGAGCCGGCGCCGCCGTCACCTTCAGACATATTACCGGCCTCCTGTTCTTGCGGCACCGTCGGCTTCCACATCACCCGCCCCGACGTGGCTAGCTACGCGCCGCACTCAGGCTATCCGGACCTGCAGTATGCAGCCTGCCGGCACTCGGCCGACTTCATGAGCAACCCCCGGGATGAGAAGTGGTGGATCCGCGGCGACAGCGGGGAGAAGTACCTCGCAGGAGCCTGCGCCTGCCGCTCATGCCGCCTGGCATCGGGCTTCGAGATTCAGACGTGGGCGTTCGTCCCTCGCAGCAACATCTTCATCCACCTGCCAACCATAGACGGCCAGACAATCCCCACACCCCTCGACTTCAGCACCCTCCCGCCGGGAATCCTACAAACGTACCGCTCCTCCCCAGGCGTGATGCGCGAGTTCTGCGGCGGGTGCGGCGCAACAGTGTTCTGGCACGACGAAGCGCGGCCGGGCGTCGTCGACGTCAGCGCCGGCCTGCTCCGGGCTCCAGAGGGCGCCAAGGCGGGGACGTGGCTGGACTGGTGGACGGCGCGGTGCAGCCACGCGGAGGAGGCGGACAGGGGCAGGACAGGAGTAGCCGCGCGGGTGGCGAGGACGCTAGTAGAGGGCCTAGAACGGGGTCTGCTGCGATCGTCAAAGGGCCAAGAATAGGAGCGGATAAGGTGGTTGTATTTGCAAAACGGTTCCAAGAAGGGGCGGTTGCTACATGGCAGTAGTATGTATCCGGAACAATGGCCTGCAATGCTACACTACGAGCCAGGAGACGGAATCCGGAAGATCGGTTATTGGGGAATGACAAATCTGGATCATGCGTCTTTTCTTGGCGATGTTGCTGCCGTGATGGGTCAACACACGCGACTAGATAGATAATTAAATTCCCCCCTTGGATCCGGCAGCTGGGAACAAATCTCCAAAGAGAACAACGCCTGCCAAGGCAAAGATGGGTGGGTCCCTTCGAGTCATCCCATGTTGCGGGTTGCGCTCTGTTTCGGAGTAATTTGCACGGGGAATTCATTCGGATGAAACATGTTATTGTCGATGTTATAATTATAATTAAGATAGAAACAGCGTTTGGCGTGCATTGTCCAAGGGGCACTTTCTCCTCTGCCTCTCCTGAGCGGCCCGCTTTAGTGGGTGTTTTGATGAGTACACAGTACACTAATAGTGTGCATGACTCGGTGGTTGATGAAAATGGGCTGAGTTTCTCGGCCCTCCCACCGCACCGGCCGGGCCGCACTGGCGGAGTGGACGGACTTCCGTCGTTTTCGGCTCCGGGTTCCCGAGGGTGGGGCGGTGGTTGGCTCGGAGGCCAGCAGCCACAACCCCGCCAGAACGGTCGTCCAAACTGGACCGTTTCTGCTTGACAAGCTCAGCTTGCTAGACAGCTGGTCGCGTTAGCCTTACTAGGCGCGCGCGCGCGCGCGCTCTGGAGCTGAGCAGCTGGGGCGGATGCGAAAGAAGCTGCCCCGCAATCCTTTTCGTCTTACACCGCTGGTGTGTGTTTTTTTGAGCTGCGCCTTGCTGTGCTGTGCGGAGAAGCCTGTCAACAGCGATGAGGAGTAGCTTCCTGGAGCTGTCAGTTTTTGTTTTTGGGGAGAATCCTTCGTAGAAGGAATTAACGAGAGCTGGGCGTAGGCAGCTACACGCACGCTTGACCGCAACACCGGGCCGTTGCTGATGATGCTGACGTTCTGGAACTCTCCAACTGGGCGCAGAAAATAGAAGCCCTATGCTGATATTCTTTTACCTTCTCAATTGGACTTCTTGGCCCGCAGGCTTTATTGTTGCCTGCTTGGTCCATGCATCCGAAGCTGAAAGTTGACGTGGGAAAAACAACGAGGCTCATCGCAAGCACCAAGCCATAAGCTGGCGTTGATGTGTCATGATGCCAATGCCGCGACCATCCTTCCTACTCGAAGAGGCTCAATGTCTCCGAATTAGCCGACCCAGAACCGCATCGTAAGCGGATTTCCATGCACGCCTCGGGAGGGTACTTTGGGTAGGCGAGGACGCAGCCGCGTGGCGTCTTACCGGCGTAGGATGGGAAAAAGAGGTGGCACCGTTGGCGCCATAGAGGCACGGCCAGCGGTAGCCAATGGGAAATGGGCCGTAGGACATCACGCACCGTGGCATTGGGATCGTTGGGGCTGGTTGAGTCCACGTGAACTTGTCATGGTCATGTACATCCATTCCAAGCTGCCGGGAGTGGCGCAGCGGCTGGTCCGGAGACGGGCAGAGTAGGCCTTTACGGCTTGCTTATTGAAGCTGATGCGGTGACAAAATGCGCTTGCGTTGCGGGCTGTAGATGTTGAAGTGGCATGTCGAGAGCAGCTGCGCACTGTAGGCCAGCCCGAAGGCCAGCCTCCAGGACCGCAGACCGAGTGATGTACATTGTTTGCCTGGTTTAGGTTACCGACCCGGTGAAGGTGCCGTTGTGAGATTGATGAATGTTGTAGCCCGAACAACTTGCTCACGTTGATTAGACCGGGCATCAAAAATCAAGCCCTTTTCCACGGACCGCGACCGCCATGAATAGCTTTCTAGGTAGGCTTCTTACGGCAGTTAGATTTCGGGTGGAGGAGATGCCGAGGGAAGTCCAGCCCCGTCACGGTCCAGTCGCAGACCCAAAAAGCCTCGGTCAGTCGGACGTACGGTCCGGTTCGGTAGATAAGGTTGGAGGTATAATCAGAGTTGACAGCCGAGAGCCAAGGAAGAAAGAGTCTGAGCGAGAACGAGTCTGTGGTAATCACATGGGGCGCTGCCGACTTGGCAACCAGCTCACGGACGACAAGCAACGAGGCATCGGCGTCCGTCAAAAGGTAAAATTTGCTTCCGTGATGCCGATGCGAAGTCAATTGGGTGCCAGCCAACCTGCCCGATTCATAACATGTCTCCGTACTCGTACGTGATGCGGGGGGGGGGGGGGGGGGGGGGGGGGGGGGGGGGGGGGGGGGGGGGGGAAGTTGACGGGTGCAAATAACTTATACATGGTTTATAAGCAACGTCAAGAAGATGGTGCCCATTAAGTTTGCGTTAGGCAATGTGTGCCATAGTGCGAGGAGGGGGCCGTTGGCCGGCAAACTATGATTCATTACTGGTGCCATGTGCTGTCGTGCTGCGAGATGAGGTGAAATTAGATCGCAAGACGCGCGCATTCTTTTTCTGCCCGGCATTTTCCACCCCTCATTTACCTTCCACATCCAACAATCCCATGTCCGTCGATACGCGAATAGCTCTAATAAGTGTCAGGGAGAAACTCTACTAGCGGGCGTCATGCACTCTCGGTCTTGGGGAAGGGGTAAAAAAAAAAAAACCGGCTCCGAACCCACGGACGCCGCGGGCCCAGACTCCCGTCTGAACCAAATGGGACATGGTGCCCGCCGCGAACCGGACGCTGCCGGATGTGCGTCCGCGTGGCCAACGAAGCCGTGCAACTAGTAATTGCTCTTTTGGTGGCTGGCAAACTGGATAGTACGGCATCACGGCAAGTGAAGTGGGCGGTTTGGTGGTCGGCGGAGAGATTTCAACTCTCACTTTGAGGTACAGGGATCTTGGTGGTTACTTTGGGTACCTGGGGAGATTCCCCCCACCCCCCCTCATCGCGCCCAGCACCGGGCCTACGCAAGCCGGCGGCAACAGTGCATACCCGTTACCTGTAGGTACCTATCACACACTCACACACAGGTAATCACATCAGTTGCAGCCACTCATAAACATTGGATTTGTCTTCCTTCAGTTTATTTACAGAAACACACTGGCAATAGTCTCATTCGAGGCCTCTCTTTTCTCCAAGGGTTCTGCCCTTCTGCAGACTGCATGTGATGAGAGCGGCTACCTTCGCCAAGCACCTTGGCAGGCATGGCGGCCGTGGCTGTACGGACTACCACCTCAGCCTGCAGGCCTGCATGCTGCGGGCAACCTTGGGTGAGCTTTTGGGTAGGTGGTGTTTAAACCTGGGTTGTATTACTCGCCGGCGCACAGGGTCGGTCCCTCCTCCGGACGTACCCGGGGTCGCAGGATTTTCGGCCGACAGCTCTGGGCGTTGCTTTGCATGCGTTGTATACTACACCACAACGAGGTCCTGTAGGCTGTCCTACACACATCTGCACCTAAGCTAGCTTCCCAGTTGGGAATGGTAGCTATTTGGGGGGGAGGCGAAAAAGGTCGCGGCCACCGTGGGGGGGGGGGGGGGGGGAACAAACGTTGAACCGTTCGAACCTCTCAACGACGTTCAAGTCCGACGCGGCGGCGTGGACGGGACGGCCGGGCGCGCGGGGGTCCCCAACAACCTTCCTTCCAACGACATGCGAACACGGAGACCTTATGATTACTATGGTGGACGGTAGACATGGAACCGTCGGCGATAGGGCTGACCGGTGTCCAATGCACGCACGGTTGAGAGAGGGGGTGAAGCTTTTTTTTTTTTTTTTCGTCCCATGTGCCATTACAGTTTGGGGAAATGGGCGCGAGAAAGAAAGAGGGACAAGAATGAACCTCGTGGGGTTTCTGCTGGCAGGGATTGTAGGTCTTCAGTTGCCAGTATCCGAGAGTTGCGCCTCTTTCGCGATGCCACGATCCAATTACCAATACAACGCTCCCAAGCGATCACGGCTTAGCTAACGGACGTCGTCGTAGCAATGAGCAGGTTGACGGAGGTTTCAATTAGGCCGCCTCTGGTGGCCATGTTGCGCCGAGCAGGTATGATGACATGGAGCCCCCACCATGCCGGGTCTTTTTTCCTTCCCACTCTCGAGGCGACGACAGTGAGCGAGTTGACAGTTGCAGAGCAGGGTGCTGCAGGGAAAGACAAGGGCCATGAGGACATGCCGTTAAGGGGAGGGCGAAGTTTATTATATCGAAAGTGGGTTCGAGAGGACGTCGCTTGCAAACCGCCACGACGCAATTGGGCGTCTCATTGGTCGGATACCACCTTACTCTTCCAGTGACTTGGCACCGGCCCGCATCGGACAGCGTCTTTTTGCGGCGGCGATTGTGATGGTGTTGCTGGCGATGGATGAACAGGGCATGGATGAGATGGAAAGGGAAGGGAAAAGGGAAGCTCCCCAGATTTTTTGTCGTGATGCCTGTATCGCAGGGCCTAAAGCACCTTGATCCCTGAGGCTCAGCTATGTACCGACCCCCGGGGGGAGGCCAACTGGCGCTGTAGGTTTCACCCAGATGGCCGCTTCGGCTGGCAAGCGACACTGTACAAAGGTACATTGACGTCCACTCTTTTGTCCTCCAAAAATGCGTGTAAAGAGGGGTAGCTTTCACTGTGTTACGCAATCGGTATAAGTACCCGCAGTATGTACTTAGGGGAGGGGTGGACAGTAGACAGTGGACACTAGAAAAGCTCCAAAATGCGTGGCCGAACTTCGCTGACGAATGACGCTCATCCCAATCAAAGGAGATTGTACCATGCAACTGGGCAACAAGCGCTTATTTTTGGGAATGGGCTGGATGGCTGGCTACCTTGCAATACCTGCCTTTCCCAGCTTCCTCTCTCTTGCCAATGGTCCTCTTTCTGCACCATCCCTTGGCAAAAACCTCCTGCTTGGTGACAAAGTACCCTTTGTGTGGCAACCGTAATACCGACACGACTGCCGTTGTAGGAAGCTTATTGTCCAAGCCCACGTCCCCTTGTCTGCCCTTGTTTCCCCCCTGTAAGCTGTGGATATCATCAGCCTTGGTGTGTCCTTGTGAAGGCACCGAGGCACAGCAGCAAATCGGGCTTTGCTGAGGATGGTTGGATGGGACCATGGACCATGGACCATGGGTACGACATGCCATGTATTAGTGTAGTATGTACCTTGCTTGCTTGGTAGGGAAGCTGGGCTGCTAATCGTGGATCTGACCGGGGAGGTGCCACCAGGAATGATTCCCTTTCCACGTGTGTGAATGACAAAGAGAGGCATCGAGAGGGTCAAGCAAACTGGGATACCACCGGCCGGCTGCCAATGGATGCCTTGTAATACCAAGTATCCGTAGATGTAGGGTCATTGGAGCGAGAGTCGTGGCGAAGGGAGGCCAGCCCGTGGGTTTCATACATATGTCGAGGTTCGTCCCATCTCAAATTCGACCGTCTTGTTTCTGGCCATCAAACCTCGCGGACCAAGCTCATCTCGGGTTCTTTCTTGTTTTCTCCTCCCGATTCCCTATACCCATAACCTTTTCTTTTTTTTTCTTTTTGGAGATCATCCCCATCACCACTACGCCTTACACATAGTTGCGAGACAGCTTCCTCCCGCAACCATGCACGCCAAACTGTCCAGCATCCTGCTGACGGCTTCGACGCTGCTGCCCGCCGTCTCCGCCGAGGGCTGCCCCTTCGCGAAGCGCGACGGCGGCGTCGACAGCTCGCTGCCCAAGAGGCAGGCCGCCCCCGCCGAGGGCTTCGGCCGGTGCTCGACCCTGAGCAACCAGGCCGGAGGCGGCACCCGCAGCCACGACTGGTGGCCCTGCCAGCTCAAGCTCGACGTCCTGCGCCAGTTCCAGCCCGCGACGAACCCCTTTGGAGGCGATTTCGACTACACGGCCGCCTTCAGCTCTCTGGACTGTAAGTAATTCTGGACATAGTGAAGCGGTGTTTTGGTGGTGACGAAAACAATGGCTAATATCTTCCCCAGATGAGGCTCTCAAGAAGGACCTCCACGACCTCATGACGGACTCGCAGGAGTGGTGGCCCGCCGACTTTGGCCACTACGGCGGTCTCTTCATCCGCATGGCCTGGCACAGCGCCGGCACCTACCGCGCCATTGACGGCCGCGGCGGTGGTGGAATGGTAAGCCCGTTTTTTTCGTCTCTCGTCGTTTTCGTTTTTTTTTCCCCCCTACTCCGTACTGTGAGTCGTCAAGGTAAATCGGTGTTTACACCGCTTGTCCCCGCCTTATCGTGGGGTACCTTCCAGGTGTCGCAGTTTCCCGAAAGGGCAACGACCAACATGACCCCCCCGCCTGCGCCTTCCCAGTCTCTCTTTTTCGATTCCAAATTCTTCCCATCACGCTCTATCCTTTCCCCCCTGGTCCTATGCCCAAATCCACTTCTTCCTCGACCGCAACACATCTTTCCTTTTTCTTCGCATCGCGTGGAATATCAACATGGACGCCCCGGAGGTTTTCGCCCTATCCCGTTGGAGGGCCAAGAGCTGCTAAGGCACGACTCTCGGTGGTCCACATCCACCGCGACCCTCCTACGCTGTACTGTACTCGCCGCTTGGTGCTGCGATCCGCATCCCACATCCCCATCCTCTCCCACATGTCGCCTCTTCACGCCCAGCACACAGTCAGTCACACACGCATTCACAGTGCCTGGACGATGGACCCTGTGTGCCTGCATCTTTTGCATCTCGTCACACGCTGCACCACCTTACCTTATTTCCTTCCGGATTGGCGTTTGCTAATATTGGATTCGTGCAGGGTCAGCAACGATTTGCCCCCCTCAACAGCTGGCCTGACAACCAGAACCTCGACAAGGCGCGCCGCCTGCTTTGTGAGTAGCTCCCAGCTCCCTCGGACACGTTATATCCCCCCGTCTTGATTCGTCTGCGAAGGGCCGGAGAGGCAACATCATCCCTGCTGTCTCGCTGGTGGAACCAGAATCATCCGTTCCCAATTCCAACGGCGACAGATGTGCTGACCATCTCTCTCCACCTGCAGGGCCCATCAAGCAAAAGTATGGCAACAAGATCTCCTGGGCGGACCTGATGCTCCTCACGGGCAACGTCGCCCTCGAGTCCATGGGCTTCACGCCCCTCGGCTTCGCTGCCGGTCGCCCGGACACCTGGCAGGCCGACGAGTCGGTCTACTGGGGAGGCGAGACCACCTTCGTCCCCAAGGGCAACGACGTCCGCTACAACGGCAGCACCGACATCAACGAGCGCGCCGACAAGCTTGAGAAGCCCCTCGGCGCCACCCACATGGGCCTGATCTACGTCAACCCCGAGGGCCCCGATGGCAGCTCCGACCCCGCCGCCTCCGCCAAGGACATCCGCGTCGCCTTTGACCGCATGGGCATGAACGATGAGGAGACTGTTGCCCTGATTGCCGGCGGTCACGCCTTTGGCAAGACCCACGGCGCCGTCAAGGGCGAGAACATCGGCCCCGAGCCCGAGGCTGCCGACATTGGCGAGATGGGTCTCGGATGGCACAACAAGGTCGGCGAGGGCAACGGCCCCAACCAGATGACCAGCGGCCTCGAGGTCGTCTGGACCAAGACCCCTACCAAGTAAGTTATCAATCAGTCCATTTCCGCATATTCCCCCTCTTCTGTCTGTTCTTGGCCTTTCGACATTTTCCGTTTGCCTGCTGGCGTGTGTGCCTGTGTCTTGGACTCGTTCCTCGACCTGCTCATATTGGCAAGACCGGCATATGAGAAAAACCATCATGCATATGAGATCTATTTTTATACTACCCACCCCCCATCGGGTGATTGATTTGCAGCCTGCTAACCACTCGTCCCCTGTACCTGCAGATGGAGCAACGGCTACCTCGAGTCTCTCCTGCACAACAAATGGACCCTGGTCGAGTCTCCTGCGGGCGCTCACCAATGGGAGGCCGTCAACGGCACCCTCGACTACCCCGACCCCTTCGACCCCAAGAAGTTCCGCAAGGCCACCATGCTCACCTCCGACTTGGCCCTCATCAACGACCCCTCCTACCTCAACATCACCACCCGCTGGCTCGACCACCCCGATGAGCTCGCCGATGCCTTCGCCAAGGCCTGGTTCAAGCTGCTGCACCGTGACCTCGGCCCCGTCGCCCGCTACCTTGGCCCTGAGATCCCCAAGGAGACCTTTGGCTGGCAGGACCCCCTCCCCGCCCGCGAGGGTGAGCTGATCAACGACGCCGACGTCGCCAAGCTCAAGGCCGACATTCTGGCTGCTGAGGGCTTCGACGTCTCCAAGTTCGCCTCCGTCGCCTGGGCCTCTGCCTCCACCTACCGCAACTCCGACAAGCGCGGTGGCGCCAACGGTGCCCGCATCGCTCTCGACCCCCAGCGCAACTGGGTTGCCAACAACCCCAAGCAGCTCGAGGAGGTCCTTGCCGTCTACAAGAAGATCAAGGCTGCCTTCGACACTGACGCCAAGAAGGTCTCCCTCGCTGACCTGATCGTTCTCGGTGGCGGTGTCGCTGTTGAGAAGGCTGCCAAGGACGCCGGCCACGAGGTTGCCGTCCCCTTCGCCCCCGGCCGTGTCGATGCCACCCAGGAGCAGACCGATGCCCGCGCCTTCGGTTACCTCGAGCCCCAGGCCGACGGCTTCCGCAACTACGGCCGTGGCACTGCCCGTGCCCGCACTGAGGAGATCCTTGTCGACAAGGCTTCTCAGCTGACCCTCTCCGCCCCCGAGCTGACCGTCCTCGTCGGTGGTCTCCGCGCCCTCGGTGCCGTCTTCGATGGCTCCTCCACCGGTGTTCTGACCACCAAGAAGGGCCAGCTGACCAACGACTACTTCGTCAACCTCCTCGACATCCAGACCACCTGGGCCAAGGACGGCGACGACGCCGAGGTCTGGACCGGCACCGACCGCAAGACCAAGGAGAAGAAGTGGACCGCCACCCGCGCCGACCTCGTCTTCGGCTCCCACGCCGAGCTGCGCGCCATCTCCGAGGTCTACGCCAGCGCCGACGCCTCCGAGAAGTTCGTCAAGGACTTTGTCACCACCTGGGACAAGGTCATGAACCTCGACCGCTTCGACCTCAAGGTCAAGAAGTAAGGGGGAGTGTGAACGAGAGACGGGATGGCATGATTTGATATACCTTTTTAGTGGATGACTTTGTTCTTTTCTTCGCTTCTTGATGCATTCCAAAAGGGGGGTTACAAGGATTGGAGTTTTTGGCCGGACGGAAATTCTGCTTACTTTTGGGGGCCTTTTATACCACCACTTCACGGACGTACATACTCTTCATCGATCTAGAATTTCATGACCGTTAATTTTAACCGTCTTGCTGTGGTGACTGTGATCGAGACTACTTTATATGTTCATTCCCTTGGCTCGTCGCCTAGCTCTTGCCCTCTTCTCAGGTACCTATTGAATTAAAGATGACGGGAAGGGGCTGCGGTCAGGCTCCTACCTCCACTGGACTTTTCTACCATAGCTCCTACCCCCGAGGACTGACTAAAAAAGTGCCTCGGTACTTCATCGGGAGGGAGTTATCTTAGCTGATGTCCTCTCGTTTCGCTCCGTCGCGGACGTTTCTTCCGTGTGACCTCGCCCGATAAGGAAGATGAGGAACTGTGGCTTAGTCCGGGAACCTCGGACAGATCACTGGCTCGGGAAGATATTCCTCTGGGCATTGCCGCACTTATTTGCCACGATGCAAGTGCCTTCGGTTTTGATGAAGAACAAATTCAACTGATTCATTTCTCCTGTCTCCTGGAGCGAGCCTTCTCGACGACGATAAAACTGCGTTCCTCAGGGGGGCGTTTCTTAGTAACTTTGACTAATACTAGCGATTCGTGGCCGAAGTCAGTCACTCGGCCGACAGTGGTTTTTGAACATCGCGAAACAGCAATTCCGAAAGCTTTCGAACATCCACCGCAGATCCTATGCTCGAAAGTCTTCGTTTCGCATTCCGCGGCAAAAGAGAGAATTTGAATGTTTTACGACGTCCTCTCGAGACGTTCCGGCGGGTGATCAGCGGAGTGATACTCTTGGATGATCGGTTCGAGACTGTGTGTACGTTGCGTAGGTTGTGTGCATGACGTAAACTGGAGAGAAGTCGAACAAGGCTTCTGGTCAATGACATGCGACTCTGAATGGGAAGCGAATCGATTTCGAAAGTGTCCACAGAGAGGTCAGCTGTGGCATATCCACCCTGCGTAGTTCGAACCAGTTACCAGAAAGAGATGCCTGAAGATGTTTCATCTTGCGATGATGACATGGGAAACATGTTTTATTGGATCAAAAAGAGGGTTATGTAGTGTTGTATTGATAGAGAACATGTTTTGCGGTGTGGGTTAGTAGTTTGAAGCTCATGGAGGGCGATACTACCAAGGGCATTGGCTTGAAAACATTTCAATCTTGTGCTCTGTCCGATGACCTCTCGTAAGAACACTGAGCGCTTTATATCACTTTCCGTCAAAACGATGGCGAACTACACATGTTCCTTTTTCTTTTCTTTTCTTTTTTTTTTTTTTTTTTTTTTTTTTTTGGTGAGAGCTTTTCTTAGGAAAAGAGCTGGGGAGCTCACCGGGTAGGCTCTATATATATTCTGGGAGACCCAATCTTAGAGATTTCTCAACCATTTGCGACTCAGAATCTTCTCTCTCCAATTTGTCGGTTTCACCATAGTCATTGGGCTGAAGAGGGCGCGTCTAATAACAAACGTACAAGCGTTCATCCACGGAGAGTTTTGAGCGTTTTTAATTCAACGTCTTCTGTTTGTCAGGCCTCCGCTGGTATTGGAAAGGAATACGGCTGCGATGACGAGAGACGATAGGTTTGCGATGGAAAGGAAGTTGCCGCTGCAAGGCGTCGGCAAGCTCGTGTTCTAGGTTACGGAAACCCTGAAGGTGACCACTTCACTCCTGCGATCTTCACCGACGGAGATGCCTTTTGCTTCTCCAACAGCGACAATCCCGCGCGGCGCTGGTTCCGAAATAACCCCCAGCTCCCATGCTTACCACAATCGCCATCCAAAGGCGAAGAAGAGTATTTATATCTCTGCAAGAGAGGGGGAAAGTGATGGACATGGTGCATATGGTGTATCGCACCGTAGTCCTTCCACTCACTAGTTGCGGGCGCTCTTCTCCAACTTCTGTCGACGATGCCCTATTATCTCAATCATCAAGCAGCCTCGCAAGAGAGCAGCTCCACCAACGCAGACGAGGTGACAGCCGCTCCGGTTATAACCTCGTGGCAGCATTGCGGGCAGCTGGGCCGGCCGGCTTCCTGGCCGGGCTCACGCGAGAGATGTCGTCGAGCCTCCGTCCTCCGGTCGGAGGCGGACATTCAACTTAAAGACCCCCACAAGGCCGTACCCGAGGGCGGTCCTCGATAAGAGCCTGCAGGCCTACCCCAAGAGACCCGGTAATAGCCGCCTCTTTCTTCACCGTCTCTGCAGTCGTTCATGCAAGTTGCAACCTTACACTACCTTGACCCGGCTGATGATGTGAACCCGTCTGGGCTGAGAAAAGGTTCTAGAGCGCCTCTCACGTTCCACGAAGTCCCAAGTCTTGCGTCGTATTTCCCGAATCGATCGGCTTTTTCGTCTTTGACTCTGCGATGTTGGTCTCTGATTGGCAGCAAAACATCAATCAATTGTCCGAACCACGCCGGAACCAGGCCGAAAGTGGAGTTACACGAACACAAAGTAGAGAAACGAAAAATGCGACGCTCCCACAGAGTTGCACCATCGGCTCGACGATGACGTGCTCGGACGAAAAGGGTGATTATGGTCAGATCCACGCTGTTGATACGCTCGTCTCCAGCGGAGCTGCCATCCCTTATCGGCAATGTGTGGATGCCGTCACCGAAAAACTTTTAAAATGTCTGCGCCTTGGCGGTTGGAAGAGGTAGTTCTCGCCAGGTGCCGGCAATGGCTCACCGGAAGTTCGCGATGGTGTGCTCGGGCATGGCGAGGAGAGTGAGTAGCTTGATAAAGAACCCATCGCTCGTCAACTTGACTGCATACCCACCGTGATCCCGCAACTTCTCAGAGTGCTAGATCAGTGAGCGCATCGTCATGGCGGACATCAACAGCAAGGAGCCCGTCGAGGTTCCTCACCCCTCGGCCCCCGACGCCGAGAAGCGCCCGGCTTCCATCACGTCTGCCGGCACCCCGGCCGAGACGACGGCTCCGGAGAAGCACCAGCTCAAGTCCGGCGCCGACGCGGCGCTCGAGCTGCTCAACGAGACGGGCCCGCTCGGCCGCGTCGTCGACCCGGAGCTCAACAGGAGGCTCAAGCGCCGCATCGACACCCACGTCATGCCGCTGATCTGCATCGTCTACTTTTTGCAGTACATCGACAAGACGGCCATCTCGTACGCCAGCGTCACCGGCATCCAGCAGGACACCGGCCTGCACGGGAACCAGTTCAACTGGGTCGCCTCCATCTTCTTCTTCGGCCAGCTCGCCTTCGAGTTCCCCACCATCCGCCTCATCCAGCTCTTCCCCCTGGCAAAGTACACCTCTGTCAACGTCACCCTCTGGGGCGTCGTCCTGGCCTGTTTGGCTGCGTGCAAGAACTATGCCGGCCTGCTCGTCTGCCGCTTTCTGCTTGGCGTCTTCGAGGCCGCCGTCGTGCCGGCCTGGGTCCTCTTCACATCGCAGTGGTACACTAAGCAGGAGCAGGCCTTCCGCGTCGGCATCTGGTTCTCCGTCTGCGGTGCCGCCCAGATGTTCGGCGGCTTCTTCGCCTACGGCGTCGCCGTTCGCGTCGGCAAGGACCCGGACGCCCTGCTGCGCGGCTGGCAGGTCATCTTCCTCTTCCTCGGTCTTCTCACTGCCGTCGTCGGCATCGCCTTCTGGTTCATCATGCCCGACTCCCCGGCCTCCGCCGGCTTCCTGTCCCAGGAGGAGAAGGCCGCCCACCTCGAGCGCATCCGCGACAACGAGCAGGGCATCGGATCCCAGCAGTTCAAGTGGTCCCACGTCAAGGAGGCTCTTACCGACACCATGACCTGGCTGTACGCCTTCTGGATCTTCGCGGCCAACATCCCCAACTCCATCGCCACGAGCTTCGGTAACATCCTCGTCAAGGGCATGGGCTACTCGAGCGAGGAGTCGCTGCTGCTCGTCACCCCGCTCGGCGCCTACGAGATCGTCGCCCTCGTCGGGCTGACCTGGCTGGCCATGAAGACGCGCCAGCGCATCTACTGGTGCATCGCAGGCCACATCCCCGCCATCGTCGGCGCGATCCTCATGGCGACGACGGACAGAGTCCCCGCCCTCATCGGCTACTACACCACCGGCGGCATCCCCATCGGCTGGACCACCATCCTGGGCCTGCAGAGCACCAACGTCGCCGGCTCGACCAAGAAGGTCACCGTCGCCTGCATCGGCACCATCGCCTACACCGTCGGCAACATCATCTCGCCCCAAACCTTTCAGGCCCGGGACGCACCGCGGTACCTCCCGGCCAAGATCTCCATCTGCATCATCTACTTCCTCTGCACCATCGACCTGTTCGTCATGCGCTGGGTGCTCGACAGGCGGAACAAGCTGCGCGATGCCGAGAAGGCGGCCCTCGGGGACGCGCACAAGGTCGAGGACAACCACGAGTTCTGGGATCTCACGGACCTCGAGAACAAGGAGTTCAGATATGAGCTGTAGAAAGCGTGCGAAGTGCTGGCTAGACTGGAATTCCCATAGTGTTTGCTCATAATCGTAATTATTACCCGACGGGATACCGCCCTCTACATGTGTTCCCTTCAACCTGGTGATGTACCTCTTTATTGCAACAACGCGAGGCGTTTGCGATTCTCTTTTTGCAGGCCCCCAGCGCATGAGCCCGCGAGTTTTCGGACCCCGGGTAAGTGCGAGGCAAAATGTCATCCGGAAACAAAGGGACTTGGATCTGAGAAACTGAACAAAACAGCACCATTAATGGCGGAATTGATTCTTTCTCACTCGCGCCGGTTGCAGAAAATCTTGGATAGAGCCTCCAAGAATTAGAAAATACCAGAGACACCTGGGGGAATATAGATCATGGTAGCTGGGATGAACGGGACCTAGTCATGCGGCAGCTCGCTGCTATAGTTACAGCCGTCAGCCAATATGACTCGGAATTGGCAGTGATGAAATCGTGGTCTTGATCAGGGACTAGCACGCAGGCTGGCCCGTCATGATTCAGACGAAGCCTTCACAGCCAGCATGACCCATGGCTTCGGCTCAAGCAGGTTGCATTTGTAGGACCCGGGTACCGCTTGTGGATCATGCCATCCGGGCTCAACTCGGAACGTCAGACGCACTAGCCGCTGTCGAGACACGTCGTCTTCCAGACGTCTAAGATAGGCAATAGTTGGTTCTTTGTGACGCTTTGTTCTGCCAGCGCTTCTGGAACAGGAAGGGATGGTGTAACGTTGGTTTGAAGAAGCCACATGGTTTATGGACGGTGTAGACTCAGTAGCAGCGCCATTGTCAATGTTCAACTCGGAAAGACATGGCGAGCGAGGTTTCAAGCTGGACATGTAAACGTCTTTCAGCAGGCCTCACGAGATATGGCCAATCCTTGGCTTGCAGCGCGAGGAGGGATAGCTGTTGATTCAAAGAGCCCATGCGCCAATGCGATGACCCTTCGGCTGTACGTAGAAACAGTGTGACAGCTCAGTACCAGCAACAAGGAACGTTTTCCGTAACATCCGCCTGTTGAAGTTCCTGCCTATCTCCCCGGGTTTCCGGCATATTTGGCAACTTGTCCGTTGGCACGAAACACATTCTGACAAGGTAGCTCCCGCATATAATCGAACCTTATCCATGCTGGAAAACGTGGGCTGGCGAGAATTTCACCGCTGTTACAGCTTTGACTCTTCCAGTACAACACCAGTATGGAGATCTAAGACGTACCTATACTGTTGGAATCTGTTGAATAGCCCGCGATGCACCCAAGGAGGGAGGTTGAATTTCTTAATTGTGGCAATTTCTGACTTACTGTGTGGTCTCCATGGTCGGAGCGTCTGATGAATGGCTGGGTCCAAGCCCGAAGGTTTACGGTCTCCGCACTGAAGTTGTGGGGATTCCTTTCCGTCCAAAAAAGAACCCGTCAGCCAAGTCCACTCACGTTCCGAGCCGATACCATTTGCAGGGACTGACTTTCCACTTCCGTCAACTCTAAGTTGTAGCTTCGTCGGAATCTGACCCGATAGGATGGGTCAGGCAACGTCGACAGGGAGATCTAGCACTGAAACCGTCACAGTGTTGTGTTCTGATCAGCTATCAATTGCGTCGGACCTAGCCATTGAGTCAGATACCCGGGTCTTCTTCTCCCGCAGCGAGACTAGGTTAGAATTCGGACTTGGCAAAGCCATTCAAGACTGTTGCCAAACCACATATTGCAGGCGCTTACTATCCATGCCATTACCACACTTGGCTTGCAGAACCTGACGCTGAATCTTGCACTATAAATTTGTCTTGGATGTCCTTTCCCCAACGTCAGTCCGCCGGAGCTGCCACGCTGTCGACATGATACACGCACAGGCATGTTATCTCGGTCGAAACAGCGGCCCTTGGGGGCACATATGCAAAGACTGCCCGCTCGTCATCGCTGAAGAATATGACAGCATAGAAAGAAGGGAAGACAGGGCAGAGCCTGCAAGAACTAACGAAATCACTTCGCTTTACGGCTCGAGTATGCAGCTCATCGACGGCACAGACACTAACTAGGGCGCAGGGCGCACCCGAGATTCTGCGGATCAGGGTCGTGCAACACCCTTCCGGTCGGGGAGAACGTTTGCGAATGACTCGCCTCACAAAGTCTAAACGGCCGTTCCATACGCCGCGCCCTGTGGGATGAGCAGCGCAGCTGAAACCCGGGCGACCCGTCAATGCGGCGGCCAGCGTCTCTGAAATGCTGTATTACATGTATTTCATGGATCCCGCCGTCCCACGTTCGGGTGCTGTCCTGCAAACGTGGACGATGGGGCAACTTTCCATCGAGCGAATATCGACTGGAACATCGACGTTCGAACAGACGCGGTAATAACATCTCCTCGGAAGCGACGCCGAAAGGATCCGCAGCGGGACTCTCGCGCCGTCCCGTCCCCCCGCCCGGGCGACTTGGCCCCACCCACCCCGCCCGCGAGCCAATATCCCCTCCGACCCTCCGATTCCTCGAGAAGAGCGATGTCGCAGGTCCAGGGAGCGATCGGGGAACAGCTGTCTCAGGCCGACAAGATTGCCATCACGAGCCTGGCGACAGCGGGCATGTACAACGCCCTCGAGATCTACGTCCTCATATTCACGACCTTCCGGCGAAGACGCGGGCGGTACTTCTGGAGCATGCTCGTTGCCAACACGGGCATCCTGTTCCACGCGTGCGGAGGGCTGGGCCGGTACCTCCAACCACACCGGACGCCTATACCCGGGTCGTTTGCCCATATTGGCTGGTACATGATGGTTACGGGGCAGTCGGTCGTTATGTGGTCGAGGCTGCACCTGGTGGTCTACAGCCAGCGGACGATCAAGCTGGTTCTGGCCATGATCATTACGACGGTCTGTTTGGTTCACTTGCCACAGACAGTGCTCTTCTCTCTGGTCTGGTCAGGAATAGACACGCCAACTTGGACGACGCGGTTCAGCAAATTCGAAAAGGTGTCTTTGATGGTCTTCACTGTCCAGGAGACCATAATCACCTCGATATTCGTCCGCATGGGGTTCCACAACTTCAGGTCTCTGTTCGAGTTCAAGGGCCGCGAGGCAAAGGTGCTGCTTGCGTACCTTATCGCCATGTTCGCCCTCGTCTTCCTACTGGACACCACACTATGCGTCCTCGAATACATGAACTACTTCGTCTTTCAAACAACGAGCAAGCCCTTGGTGTACGGCATAAAGCTGAAGGTGGAGTTTGCGGTTCTCAACAAGCTACTGGCATTTACGAAGATGTCGTCCTGCAACTGCCAGCGCCTCGAAGAACTGCCGCCGGGGCAGCCCAAATCGACCGCCGTCAACACGACTTTGATGACAGACCCTCCAGCCTGAACGCTAGTTGCACCACGAAGATGACTCTTCAAGAAAATCATGACGCGACACACGGGCTCGATGACGACATTCCACGACCACCAATGATCCCGATTTGTCTTCTTGACGACCGTCAGTCGAACGGTTCCGGTTGGATGATGAGTTCCTGATGAGTCCCGTAGCAGTTCTCGCGCCGGATTACTTCAAGCCTCGGGGGCAACCGAGTCCTTCGAGGTCCTACGACATCAATAATCTCCTGCGGCGTGACAAGACCCAATGCCGAATGAAGTGGAAAAAGCATTGGCACACAAATCAAATGCGACGTCGACTCCCGAACGGCGGTACTCTGTACGCCTCGCCCAACAAAACGAGTGTTGAGGGGGAGACAGGAGAAGACATCACGAGCAGAAGGATCGATTCTGCCAAGGAGTAAGAGGCTTCTTTCTTTCTGTTGGCCTCTTTGGGGGATCGCGGAAATCCGGACATTCTGGGAGTAGGCGGAAAGCCGAGGAAGCCTACTAAAAACGACGCACGGTCGCCTGGCATAGGTGGGATGAAACGTCTCGCCAAGGCAGGTGCGCTTAGAAGACCACCAGTCACGTAACGATTTGCGAAATCAGCCACGGTAGGTCGAGGTGAAGGATAAAGACATGGACACGTTGATGTCAGGTCAGTGGCGGAAGCGAATCGAGTGATCCTAGCAGGACGCAACGACCAAGTAAAAACATGACAACAAAGTCAGAACTATGTAATGGTTTCACAGCACCCAATGGGGAGTTCCTAGAAGAATGACGGACGCTGAAAGACAGCAACGGTAAGGAAGACAGAGAAGGCATTTGTGATATTGCTAGCAACAAATGTCAGTAGAACCGATCATCAGTAGCAAACCTGTACACACATTAAAATGTCACAATTGGGACTGGGAACACACAGAAATCAACGCCATCAATCTCTTGTCGCGCGTAAGACAACACAGGAGCTTCTTCGCAATCCGTTTAATTTTCACTGATTGGTTTCAAGGATTCTTTCTTTTTGGCGCCTTGACGCCAAATGTTGGCTGTATCATCACATCCAGGCAAGAATCTAGCTAGACGTAAGGTGCTGGTCCAATTCGCAATCAACGTCTCCAAATGCCGATACTGCAGCCACTCTGCGAACATCCATTTCCAGCCTTCGATCCAGAATCAGATCATGTTGACAGCCCGTCGTTTCCGCGGCTCCAGGATGGCCCTACCCACAGGTCCCTGCTCCTCGTCGAACCCGGCTTTGCGGTCGAAGATCTTCCTGCCACGCAGCCAAGTCTCCTCAACGACGCCCTTGAGCGTTCTTCCGTCGAAGGGAGTGACCTCGTTGCGGAAGAACATGGTATCCTTGTTGACCTTCAGAGAAGCCTCGTCGTCGAAGACGATCACGTCTCCATCGAATCCTAACCCGAGGTCACCCTTCTCCTGCTCCAGTCCCACCTGGCGGGCGGTGTTGGTGCTAGTCCAGCGAACAATGTCTTCTATATTCGCGCCGTGCGCCTCAGCACCTGTCCAAAGGATTGAAAGGCCGAAGCCGAGACTGCTGACGCCGCCCCAAGCTTTGAAGAAGTCTCTGTCCTCGCCGGCGTGGCTGTGAGGAGCCACCGGCAGCGACTCCGGGGTGAGCTTCAGGTCGGGCGTGCAGGGCGAGTGGTCTGACACAACGGACTTGATGACACCCTCTCCCTAGACAGTTCGTCCCACAGGAGCGCCTGGTTCGCAAGTTCGCGATGGGGAGGGGCAGACTTGTAGCGGGTATCACCCTCCGGGACCTCCTCAGCGGCCAAGCTGAGATAGTGGAAGCACGTCTCGGCTGTGATACGCACACCGCGGTCACGTGCCTCGCGCAGGAGAGGAATACCCTCTGCAGCCGAGAGATGCACAATGTGCAAGTCGAGGTCCGGTGCGATGTGAGCTTTGGAAAGGATCCCAGGCGAGTAATCGGTATATACAGTCCCAGGAAGGAACTCATATGAGGGTCGAACCGTGTGGTATGGGGACACAATCTTGCCCGTCGTCGTGTTGACGACTAGAGTAGCCTCGGACAAACCCCACCAACAACTTCTCTGGAGGAAGCGAGAACTGTGATGTACAGGGAGGAGCTGTTCTGGAGTAGAGCGCTGGCTGTTGTGGCTAGAAAAGCCAAGCCATGCGAATGAGGGGCTATCATTACGGAAAAGAGTGTGAAGTTTCCTTGGTAGGATTGGGGAGGATGATGAATCTCACAGTCCAATAAGCCTCCCGGATGCGTAGATCCCTTTATACTCATCGAAGGTTCACATGGAGTGGCCGGAAGTGCAAACCCATGACTCTCGTCTATGGAAATGCCTCATTCTATTTTAGAACAGAATATTATCTTCCTCGGAGAGACAGAACCTCTCGCTCGGGATAGCGGCAAGACTTTCCAAGACTGGTGGCAAATATCTATGAACATCATGCGCTCGATGAGATCCACTTTGAAGATTCATTGTTCAACTCGTGGTACTGCCCCCGCCAGTGGATATTGAATCAGGTTTTCCCAGATCCGATCTTCAATTTGGGAACATCCTGGATTGCAAAGGTTGCTCTCCCTTAATCTCTTTCGAGGATGCGGAGAATGTCAAGCAAAGCGTATCGCAAACTGGCTAAATCGGACCGGGAAGCTCCAGACCAGAAGGTCTTACGATAGCAACCCTTCGGAATGGATAGGATGCCGTTAAGGAACAACAGAATAGCCTACCTGAACGGCAGATATGAAGCAAACCTTGGTATATGAAGGCATGAGCGACAAATAGAATGCGTGCAACTGCACTGTTCCGCAGCTGTTTTGGAATTACAAAAGACGTGAATCAGCATCTCCGATATATTACGCAAACGCCGAAAGGTGCGCGCTCCTTCGCCCAGGTCATACACGTATTTACCTAAGGCTTGACTGTACAAATAGCAAACTCGAGCATACCTCGGCAATGTGTTAGGAACAACCGACTTGTTGAAGCGCCCCTACAAAGGGCGGGGACATGGATCAAGATGGCTTTTCTAGGTAGAATCAAGATCCGGGATAACCGCACAACTTGGCCCACGAGGTTTGCAGGCAATAATAGGCAGCAGTCCGGTTTTTCCCCTTTTCTTTTCTTTTTCTGCATTTCAGCTGCGTCAGGTTGCGTGCGGCGTGGTATCCATGGGCTGTGCCGCCCCCCTGATCAGATGAACGAACAAGCATCGACAAGCCTAACAGTGGGGCTTCGTGAGTCCGTGATGGAAGACGGACCTACGGAGCCCGGCCCTCCGGTCTCGGGCACCGTGCTCTGCCTTACGTAAGGGGTCATCCTTTGCCCCTTGCCCCTTTCGAGTCAGCACAGCCAACACTCCGTAACTTAGAAGAATCAAGCCACTTCACGCACGTGACCATGGCATTTGGTAACTAATAGGTGTTCGGGAGCACGAGACCGTGGGTCACGTGACCCACACAGGTCCTCTACCTACAGTGCAGGCCCTTCTTCTGTCTCCTGCCTCCACTGCCAGCACTTCCTCCATAGACACCACAATCGACCCTCTCCACGAGGCCTCTTGTGCTTCTACACTAGGTTTATTTGCTCGCCGTGGAGAATTTATTTTATCCGTTAAAACGAGCAAGCTCACACTTATTTGCAACTTTCATGTTCAACTTGCGCAGGATCTTACAAACATGGCTCAAGTCGCACTCCATCCCGGAGCTCTCGACGAGTTGATCTCTGTCGAAACTCGCGCCCTGCTCGACATAACCAAGAAGCTTTCCTCTCTCGGCATTGGCAGGATCACCAACCCTCCGCAGATAATCGTCGTCGGAGATCGGTCATCCGGAAGGTCATCTGTCTTCGAAGCCATCTCTCATGTCAAAATTCCCGTCGGTTCACGCTTGCGCACGCTTTTCCTCACGGATCTGTTGCTCCGAAACGGCAGCCAACGAAGCATCAAGGCTACTATTCGGTCCTACGACAATGCTAAGCCTACATATGAGACAATTGAGGGAGAGGACATTAACAAGGTCATCGCCGCCGTCTCGGAGCGCATGGGTCTCCCCAATTCCAACGCGGGACTTTCCAAGGACGTTCTTCGTCTGGAGGTTGAAGGCCCAGACCTGTACCCTCTCTCCCTGGTGGACCTGCCCGGCATCTTCCACACCGCGACAGGGGCAGAATCCGCCGAAGAATCAGGGGAAGAGTCGGCGGAAGAATTGTGGGGAGAATCGGCGGAGGCCAGAACGACCATCATGAAGCTGATCGATGGCTACATGGCAAAGAAGAACAGCATTATTCTCGCCGTCCTCTCAGCCGACAATCAGTTCGCCGCCCAAACAGTCCTGCAGGAGGCCGCGAAACACGACCCTGCCAGAGAGCGCACATTCGGGGTCATCACCAAGCCAGATCTTCTCCATCCGGGATCTTCCGACGAGCTCGAGTATCTTCAGGTCGTCAGAGACCGCGAGGCGGTGTACAACCTGCCACTGGGGTGGCATGTGCTACGCAACCTTTCAAGCGACGACACATCCGACGCAGGTGGCGCCGACTCTCGGGACGTGGTCGAACGAAAGTTCTTCGAGTCCGGGTCCTGGGCTTCCATACCGGTAGCCCATCGGGGCGCATCTGCTCTGCGAAAACGGCTCAGCCAGATTCTTCACGATCAACTCAAGAAGAACGTTCCGGGTGTTCTTCAAGAGATCCAGGAGAAGCTCACCGAGAACCAGGCCGAGCTCACACGTTTAGGGCAGGCCAGAACGAGCGCTGCCGACATGAGGGCTTATCTCGTGGACATCGCGGCACGGTTCGAGAGACTTGTCCGCGACGGCATTCAAGGTCATTACAACGATCCGTTTTTCGGCGGCTTCGACGGTACTGATCGTAAGTTGCGGTCTCACCTGCGACAATTCAACCGAGCCATTCGTCACATCCTCCTTGTGCAGGGGTCGACGCAGAACATCACCTCCGGCCCCTCTGGCACCGCAAGACCACGAAGCATCCCTCTGTATCTTAAGGAGTTCCTCGACGAACATCCGTACGATCTTCCGATGCCGGAACCAATCATCTGGTCAGACATGGCCGCTCAGCTGGAGCGGCAAGCAGCCGCAAACCAAGGCACCGAGTTCCCCGGATATGCCAACACGAACTTGATTGTGCAGCTCTTCCAGAGACAGTCGAAGCCTTGGGAGGAAGTCGCCAGGCTGCATCTGGAGAACGTCACCGCTGTCGTTAAGGACTTCGTGGATCAGGCCTTCGAGCACGTCGCCGGGCCCATGGGCACCTGCAGTACCACTTCCGCCATTCTCTCGACTTGCGTCGATCTTTTCTTCGACGAACGACAGGAGATCTTGGAGAACAAGCTACAGGAGCTTCTCCGACCTTTCCAGGAGGGGTACGCGCTTCCTCTCGATGCCGACTTCCAGGAAGCCATGGACTACGACAGCTCAGACGGTTCGCAACATGCTCTTGAACGCCGAAGGAGTGACTTTGTGACTGGACGGGTCATCGAAAAGATGCAGACATTTTACGATGTACGTATCGATCCTTTGTTGCACTACTATCCATCCACTGGACAGCTCGCTGACTTACTTGGTGCAGATGGCGTTGCGCACCTTCACTGATAACCTGATCAACCTGGCGTTGGAGAGCTGTCTCATCCAGGAGCTTCCAGGAATTCTGACACCGAAGGCTGTCAGCGGAATGGACGACGAGAGGTTGGCGGAGCTCGCGGCCGAGTCGGAAGAGACCCGGGCGCGCCGCACACAGTTGCTGACCGATATCAAGCTGCTCAAGCAGGGGCTGGATCAGTGCCGCCGGTACAGGCCTAGAGTCGTGACGAGTGCGAAAATATACACGTCTTCACCGGTGAAACAACAAGGCGTAATGGTTATCTCCCCGGCTCAACCCAATGCTGGAGGACTATCCAAAGTCGGTAAGCAGCGTTGGGTCGCTTCGAGAAAGGAACTTTATGCTGACTGGGAATGGCAGTTACACCCAACGGCCAGCACACAAGCCGAGTAGTCGCGTCGAGGACAGTTCAATTCATCACGGCTCCCACAGAGATCGAACAGTCACCCAAGACTGCTTCACCTGAGAGGATGACGGACGCAGTGCCCAAAGTACTTCCGCCCCAAGGTAATGCGCAACCTGCCGCGAGCCCCGAGAAAACCTCTCTCGCTCAGAACGGCGGACTATTTGGCAACGCACAAGGAAAGGCCGCTGGGTCTGGGGAGCGACCCAGCAGCGTCCTCAGCCAAGTCCCAAATCAGCCTCATCCCAGTCCTGGTAGGACAGGCAGAGCACCGGGAGAGCTTTTCAACTTTGCAACAACCCCTGTCTTCGGAAGCGGGTCCGGAGGGACGGGAAGCACAGAGACCAGAGGTGCTGTCGGTGGGTTCGAGAACAGCAACCCAAGTGGTCTCTTTGCGCAACAAAGGACTGGCGCGGTGACCCCGGTGTTCGGCTCCAACGGACAAGGCCCAGCAAAGGTTCAGGGTGAGAAGACCAGCAATCCGAATACACAAAGGCGATGAAAGGGCCTTCTTGTCCGGCTAACTCCTGGCAAGGCCGCGCAGAGATGACGGCAGCTACGGCCTTGATCAAAATCCCGTGGGGCCGGGGGTATTCCCCTGCCAAATGGCATGGCCATGAACATACCCAAACCTATAAGTCTCAAACCGAGAGAGAGAGGTTTAGCCACATTTGCAGTTCGGCAACCTTTGAAAGCTTTTCCCCAGAGGAGCTCAAGCTGAGGGACTGTTGGGAGCTTCCGTACGGTTGGCCACCCAATGCGCGGCCGCCAAAGACTGTATATTACTGAACAGTTCCGATATTCGTGGAACTAGATCAACAAGCTCTCAACAAGCTCGACGTCAGCGTCCTCATAATGCTCGGGTATAGATAGAGAAAAGCGTAATACAAGAATAATCACACTATCGACGCCGTCGACTGTAGGTTGCGACCACCACTCGTGGGACCGGGGTTCCGTCCAAACAGCCGAGAAAGTTGCTCCGTCCCCCGGGCTGCAAGCCTAATTGGGGGCTAGACTGACAGCGATCGCTGTTTCCTACCTGAATATCCACCACTCCAAGAGTCTGATAGATCTGCAGCCCAGCAGGCAATGTGGTTGGGAGCAACGGAGCTTCCCGTGTAGTGGGAAGATCAATATCACCCTGGTTTCGTGCCAAGCGGGATCTCGGGTCAAAGATGGGAAGAGTCATTCCGCGCATTGCGGGATGACTGTGGGCGAAGAAGTACTTGGCCGCTTTGCCTCTGTTGCTTCTTCCGTTCTCCCGTCTATCGCCTTTTAAAGCTGAGTAGGGATGAAGTCGCGGGGTATCGCATCTGCCGGTATTTAAGTGACGCTTCTCGGGTCTCGTCGACTCGGCCGAATGGACGACACGCAACTGGTGGATGATCACATCGTCAGAACCTGCGTAGAGTATTCCCCCACGCCCAAAGGCGACTAGCTAGCCTTTGGATGACGGGCTGCCGGACTGTTTCCATCGGGGGGTTCAGGCCTCGAATGGCACATGCCATCGCATCATGGACCTGGGTTAAGTAGAAGAGGAGGCGTGCTGCCATGGTCAAGCAGGATATAAGGAGAGGTCTGCTGCGTCGCCTTTCCGCTGCGTATCAGAAGGCACCGCCAACCGGGGCTGAGAAATTGCTTTTCACTTAGACAGCACCCAGCCCATCATGAAATTCTCCATTATAACTCCCTTCCTCGCCCTGGCGGCGGACATGGCCTTCGGCAACCCCATCGCCAAGGCGAAGAAGTCACCTTATTTCTTTCTCATCGGCGACTCTACCGTCGCCGTGAACGGCGGCTGGGGCGACGGCTTCCTCTCGTACCTCAAGGACCCCGCGGAGGGCGAGAACCGCGGCGTCAGCGGCTCTACAACGGTGTCCTGGAAGTCCGACGGACGATGGGCCTCTCTGCTCCAGGGCATCAACGACACCAAGGCGGAGTACGAGCCGATCGTGACGGTCCAGTTCGGACACAACGACCAGAAGAGCCTCATTCTGGACGAGTTCAGAGGGAACCTGGTCGACATTGCGTCCGAGCTGAAGGGAGCCGGGGCGACACCGGTAACGTCTCAGCCCCCCCCCCCCCCCCCCTTTTTTTTTTTTTTACGGGCAGTATGGCACTGACGGAGGAAACAGATCTTCATCACCTCGCTGACACGCCGCCGCTTCGAGGACGGCAAGGTCGTGCAGAACCTGCACGACTGGCGCGGCAAGACGATTGCGGCCGCCAAGGACGAGAGGATCAAGTGGCTGGATCTCAACATCGCGAGCACGCGGTACGTCAACGCGATCGGGGCGGAGAACTCGACGGCGTATAACTTGGGAGGCACTGACAGGACGCACCTGAGCCCGGCGGGGGAGATTGTGTTCGGGCGGATGGTGGTTGACCTCTTGCTGGAGAAGCGCGCCGACTTGGCCGGGCATTTCAGCGCGGACGAGGGGGTTAGCGAGGCGATCAGGGACGGCGAGTTCACTACGGGCGGGAGATGAGACTCGTGACGAGACTTATGTGTCTTGAACGGGACATGTCTGGAAGCTGTGTATTTCATTCCAAATATTCCAAGGTGGCATCGCGGGAACAGAGAAGGGCGGGAGATGATTCGTCTTTCGGGGATGCTGGCTGCTGACCAGGTAGTTTTGAATGATAATCTCGGTCTACCAGATCCAAACGTGTCAATATTTGGGCGAAAGTGTGCCTGGAATCAGATAGCAAGCGGCTCTTGCCGGGTACCAGGTCTATGGTTAAGGGTCCACGGAGACGACACGATTGGGTACGTCGCTAATCATCTGCAGGAAGGGTCTCGAGATTAGCAAAACCCGTTCACGGGTCGATGCGTCACTCCGTTCTGGTTGACGTGACCCGCAGCAGTCTGAACGACCCTTACCGCAAGCCCACGTGGGTGATGGTTCCACGTGCCGTCTAGAGGGGATCACGACTCAGAACCCCCGAATCCCATCGCATACGCGGCACGCCGAAGCCGAAAAATCCGAGCGCGTCGCATATAGCTGCTGAATAGAGACTAGAGAACCCGAGTACAGCCATGTGGATCCACGTGTAGCGTGGTGTAAGGGAGATTTGCTCGAAAGCGCCCACCGGCTCAATGAATCGCAGCTATCTTTGTAATTACACGCATTACAGCAGCAAGTCTACGATTACTGAACCAGGCCATGTTTTTCCTTGTTACCACATCTGACCGATACGCATCCCGGATGCCAAGAAATCTATATAAGTTTGCTTCCTTCTTGTATAGTTGTAAGAGTATCCCAAGCATATAGACAGACATCCAAGAACAGCCCTCACACTCAAGAAAGACCCCTTCCACCCAAGACATCTTTCCTCAACTCAAATGCAGCTCACCGTAAGTGCCAGGACGCAGAACCCTCCGATCTCCCCGTAGTCCAACGCTTACCGCGAAGTAGCTCGCCGCCCTCGTCGCCGTCCTCCCCACCATGGGCTGGGCCTGCGCCAGCTACGCGTTCTGCCTCTGCCAGCAGGCGGACGGCAGCTTCAACGACGCCGCCACCAAGCAGGCCTGCAGGAGCAAGAACGGCAACTACCTACAGTTCGACGACGGCCGCCACTACTGCGGCGCCGGCGTCGCCAGCGCCGGCATCGCCGGGGCCCAGCCGCTGCTGCTGAGCAACTGCAACTTCAGAAAGACCTGCAACAATTTTGGCTCTACCGGAGACTCCAACTGCTGGGCTAAGCAGTGATGGATTGAGGTCGGGGGTCCGAAAGCGATAAGGGGGGCGTCAATGTGGAAGGGTCCTTTGCTTTTTGTTGTCGTTCGTGTAGCGTCCGATGGAGTCAAAGCGTTTAATACCATACTCGCTGTCTTGATTTCTGGATTTTACAGCAATCGTTCGGACCCACCAACCCGGAATTGGCCAAGACATTGGGTCGGATTTTTGGTACTGTTGATATAGAGGTTTAATGTATCCGCAATGATTCACGTCGACACATCTCTATGTTGTAAGTTGGTTAAACTGAGAGGTGCTTAAGCTTAAGTAAGCAATCGGCTTACATACGCAGCTAGGAATAGCTTTACCTAGGTAATAACATCACGACAGTTGTTGTGGTTATGGTGGAGGTCTTGGGCATGTTCGATCGAGACCAATGCACAATAACGAGTAATTCTACAGCTGCGGGTTGCTGTTGCGCTGGGGAAGGGGTTGAGATAAGAAAAGTGAGGAGGCTGGTCATGTACGACCCCGCATCGGGTGATGAAATAGATACCGTCGCCCCGGGACTTTTGCTCTCACTCGAGGCCAAGAATTCTCCAAACCTGCAGGCCGCAATGATACACTTCCTTACCGCAAGTCTGGCGGCACTCGCCGCCGCGTCGCCCCTCTCGCAGAGAATTCCCATCTCATCGCGCAGCCTCAACCTGACCTGGGAGATCCTCCCAACAGGCAGCCAGCAGCAATTTCGCGGTCTCTCCCCGGTGTCGGACAAGATCGCCTGGGTGTCGGGCACGGGAGGGACCGTCCTCCGCACGACAGACGGCGGAGCAACGTGGGCGTCCGTCGGGCCTGTCCTTTCGCCAGAAGACGCCGAGCTACAATTCCGCGACGTCCACGCCTTCTCCGCCGAGAAGGCCGTCATCCTTTCCATCGGCGAGGGGGCTGACTCGCGGGTGTATGTCACCTCCGACGGTGGCAGCACGTGGACGCAGAGTTTCGCGAACCAGGAAGCAGCAGCGTTCTACAACTGCGTCGACTTCGGGGACGACGAGCGTGGCATCGCCGTGAGCGACCCTGTAGGTGGCAAATTTCGACTGATCGAGACGCTGGATGGCGGAGAGTCTTGGGCCATTGTCGACCCGAGCGGGATGGCACCAGCGCTGGAGGGCGAGTTCGGATTCGCGGCGAGCGGAACTTGTATCTCGACGGCGGCGGGACGATGGTACCTTGCGTCTGGCGGCGTGGACCCGGGGCGGGTGTTCCGGAGCACGGACGGGCATGGCTGGGAGGCATCGGGGAGCGCCATCGCGGGCGGTGCGTCGGCGGGCGTGTTCTCGGTACGGTTCAGGGATGCTACCCACGGGATCGCGGTCGGCGGAGACTTCAACGTAGCGAACGGATCGGACTTCACGGCATCGTGGTCGGAAGACGGCGGCGCGACGTGGACAGCCTCGGAGGTGTTTCCGGGGGGCTACCGGTCTGGGTCGTCGTGGGCGCCAGGGCTCTGCGGAGTTGCGGTAGCGGTTGGACCGTCGGGATCGGACATCACGGTCGACGGGGGACGGACGTGGAAGACCATCGATTTCGGCTCGTTTGACAGCGTCGAGTGTCTCGCTGGGAGGGTGTGCTGGGCATCGGGGTCTGCCGGAAGAGTCGGGAAGCTCACGTTGAAGTGAGGAGGGGGTTGTCGGTGTGATATATGAATTTCACTGGTGCGACGTTAACCCCTTGAAATCAGCTCATCGAACGAACGGGAAATACCTGCCTGGCATACGTACCGAAGGTACGGATACATGTAGTAGAGACAATGAAAATCGCATAGATGATGATTGTCACGAGTCAAATAGGCGTATGCCGCACCGTCGTGTTCCTCGTATCTCGGGACATGGCCAGAGGCGCCCTATTTGGTGGCTCCAGTTCGCCGATCGATGTCATCAAACCCCGCAGGCGTCGCTGTTGTCTACCATCCTTATGGTCGCTGTTGTAGCTGATGTTGCGGCTTTCCAAAGTTCAAGAAGTAGAGATGCGTTTATTAGGAGATAGCCGGTATTAGGTAGGACGATACTTGGATACGTACCTAGCTTGGCCACCGGAGCTGTCTCCTGCCCAGCTCCTGCCCCGCTTCAGCATGTGCTCCTGCGTCTTTCGGAACGGTGGGGCAGCTTGGTGGATCTTGATGGATCGAAAGGTCCGTATTCGGAAAGGTTCGAGACGCAAGCTCCTGCCCCCTGTCCCCTGCCCCTGCGCCCAAGACTGCAGCCTCTTTAACATTGGGACTGGCAACTGCAGTGTGTTTGTGTTAAAGGATATCAACCAAGGCAGGCGCCTTCCTGTGCGACCGAGGCTAGGTACCTAGGTGGGTTCAGAGCAAACAGCAAACAGAGCACACGGCAGGGACCTGAAACAGGTCACAGCGTACCTCGCTTGCTGTAAGCTTCACTCTTCCAATCAGAAGGCTTCCATAGGCAATCTTGTGGGTTCGTGCCTGGTAGGACCCGGCGGAAGGGGCAGCTTGGGGCAATTTAGCGGGCGCGCATTGCATGTACAGGTCCCCCCTCGGTGCCCTCCATCGGTGCTTCCAATGCATCTTGGCAGCGCCCAGCGCGTCATCACCTGAAGCCCAAACCCAAACCGGTGTACACCTCCAGTTTGTTTGTTCCCATTCTCGAGGTTGCCCATGACCGACTCCTGGCTGGTCCAGACGCCAAACCCCGACGATGCAACTTAACCTCCCGCCCTGCCCTGCGCCTCTAGTCTGTATCTGTTCCCAGACTACCTTACCCGCTTGATTGTTCAGACGACGATGCCCACGATTCCCTAGTCGCTTCCATTCCCTGCCGGAGTCGAGAAAGAACGAGAGAGAGAAACTTCACAGATTGCAGCAATGGCGGGGAGTCTTCACGCCTACATCATCGAGTCCGTGACTCCTACCCGCGTCTTTTCGACAATCTTCTTCGTCTTCGTTGCACTGCTCGTCCTCGACCACATATGGAAGCCGACGTATCCGGACAACATCCCCGTTGTCGGCCATGGAAAGGGCACCGTCGCCGGCATCAAGAACTTCTGCCACTACGTCTTTCGCTACCGGGACTGGGTGAAGGAGGGGTACCAAAAGGTCCGCCACTATCTCGCCGTCCGTATCACCAGCAATTGCGCTGACAATCCCATTCCCAGTATAACAAGCAGAACCGCGCCTTCATCGTCCCTGCAGCCGCCTCTCGCGCCCCCGATATCATCATCCCCCGCTCCCTGACGAAATGGCTCCTCGAGCACCCCGACTCCGTCGTCTCCGCCCACGAGGCGCACAATGACGTGCTGTACAGCGACTACAACTTCCTCGGAAAGGTCTACGCCGACGACGTCTGGCACACGCGCGTGATTCACAAGAGTTTGGCCCGCCACCTGAGTTCGCTGGTTCCTGGGATTGAGGAGGAGGTGGCCGTCGCTGTCGACGAGGCCTTTGGCACCGATACGGAGAACTGGAGAACGCTGAGCCTGTGGGAGGCATGGCTCGTCATCGTCCCGCCCGTGACGAACCGCATGCTTGTCGGGGAGGGCGTGTGTCGCAACAAGGAGTTCTGCAAGGCCATGGTCTCCTTCGTGGACCAAGTCATCCTCAACTGCTTCGCGCTACACATGGTCCCGCACATCATGCTGCCCATCTTTGGCCCGCTCATCACTCTGCCCAACTGGTGGCTGTGGCGGAAGGCTGCCAAGTACAGCCTGCCCGTCATTAGGAAACGACTCGAAGACATGGCAAAGAAGGAGGCCAGGGATCCCGAGTACGACAACTGGGCTGCGCCGGAGGACTTCATCACCTGGGATATCCGCATGTCCAAGACCGAGGGGAACCACTTCGAGCTGGATCCGTATGTTATTTCTAAGCGGCTGCTGCCGATCCAGTTCGCGGCAATCCACACCACCGTCATTACCGGGCACGGTATCATCTTGGACCTGCTGACTTCCGACCCGAAGAAGGGGTACATCGAGGGCATCCGGGAGGAGGCGGCGAGGGTTTTGAAAGAAGAAGGCGGGCAGTGGACGAAGAACGGGCTTTCTCGGTTGTACCGTCTCGACAGTGCCATCCGTGAGAGCCAGCGTTTGAGCAACTTCAGCTGCACGCTGATGGAGAGAAAGGTCGTTGCCAAGGAGGGTATCACCAATGAGCAGGAGGGCTGGCATCTGCCCAAAGGTACCTTCTTGACCGTCAATCTCGAGGGCTTGCACCACGATGAGGAGCTTGTGCCGAACGCGACCGAGTACGATGCGTTCCGCACAAGCCGGCAGAGGGAGGAGTACGAAGCCAAGCCCCAGTCGGAGAGGACATTGGAAGAGGGCCTGAGGTTGAAGAACCTCGGCATGGTCACCACGAGTGATGCCCATCTGCCATTCGGTCACGGCAGACATGCCTGGTGAGCGTCCCCGGTTGCCGCAAAGAAGAAGCAAAGACTGACTTGTAACATTTAATAGCCCCGGACGATTCTTCGTCGCCCATGAGCTTAAGATGGTTGTGGCCAATCTGCTCCTCAACTATGACATCAAGCCGATCGCCGAGCGACCGCAGCCGCAGTGGATCGGCGTCACCGTCGTACCCCCGGTGGACGCCAAGATTGAGCTCAGGAGGAGGAAAGGCACAGTGTAGAGGAGGGTTGGTTGTTCTCACGAGTTATGAACAGGGTAGGCGCACCAAGGGGAATTTCTGCGATACGGCTAACGATGCGAGGTACTGCGTGCCTCGAGTAATATTGAAATATTATCTCAGGACTGGATCCTCCGAAGCCAGTCGTGTTCGCCCGCGCACGTCGTGATTGGATGCCTCATCTGCAGGCCTCATTTCGAAATGGACATATTACCAGGAGAATACGCTGCGCCACTTGACGAGACCAAATCGAGCAAGCGGCAAGCAGCTTGCTCGAACGTACTCCATAAGCAAGACTCAATGTGCTAGCAGCTTTTCTCGCTCGCGTCATTTCTTTCCTTTCCCCTCATCCGACCGTCTTTCGTGAAGAAGCGAACGCTCACCGTCAAAGCCACACAAAGTTCGGAATTAGGCACTTCGCTCTGTACTCCAACTCCCCTACCTACTCATCGGCGCAAGTGCATGCGTCATCGGATTCAGATTCAGACTCAGATGGGTCTTGCGGCTCTACGACGAGGAGCCTTTGGGTAGACGGCGTGTGCATCGACCAGCACAATATGCAGGAGAAAGCTCACCACATCACGCTCATGGCGTCCATATACAGTATGGCGTCGCAGGTACTGATATGGCTAGGCCACGACGCTGTGCGCCAGGAGGCAGTTCGCACTCTTGGGCAACATCCACTTACATTTGACGACGTTCCCTGTGTTCAAAAGAGCGTATTTGCTTCTTGGTTCAGTCGCCGTTGGGTGATCCAAGAGGCTGTTCTCAACCCCGAAGCTGCCATTTTCTGCGGCAGCTCCGGCGCGAAGTTTGACCTCTTCTGCCGTCGCTTGCTTGACCTGCGGAATTCTCCCCCACTCGCGCACTACGACGGCGGATATCACCCGGCGGCTGACTGCCGTCGACTCCATCAGCATGCTGCGAAAGTTGAGATATGGAAACCCGGTGATCAGCAAACCAGACGCCAGCATCATGACTCTTGTGATGGCCTTTGACGAGTTTGCCTGCAAGGACCCCCGTGACCGAGTCTACACCCTAGCGTCTCTAGCCAAGGATACGACATTAGTAAAGGTTACCGTTCCCGAGATACGTCATTTCATTAGCCAAGGATTGTCCACGAATAACGTCCCGCGCATACTTCCAGTCATGATTAACTACGAGGCTGAGGTTGAGGACGTCTACACTGTGTTTGCTTACTTGGTCGCCGCCGCTGGAAGGATTGACTGGTTGTTTAGACAAGTCTGTGCCCGGCAAGGACGATTTCCTCCAACGGGAATATCCCAAAGATTACCATCTTGGGTGCCTGACTGGAGCGTTGTCAATGAAGGTCACCTACAGTTATGGGAAAACCCGACGAGCTTCTACGACTCAGGCAAATCGCAGGCAGAAAAATACCTATCCTGGCTAGAACCCAGCCTCAAATCAGTCAACACCACCATATCAGGTCCCTCTGAAAGCATCCCCGCATACCGGATCCGTACTCCTCTGGGCCGGATCGTGACCACCTGGGGTGACGATGGCAAAACAAGCCTGAAACGCAACAAGACAGACACAGCGCCCTTCGGTGTGGTCTGGCGAAGCGAAAATTTCCCCATCGAAAAGCCGAACGATGGCTCAAAGGATAGCTGGCTCAAGTCGGTGTTCGGCGCGGCGTGGAACTATGCCTTGCGTCTCGGAATGGAGACTGACACCGCCTCCCAACGTTCAGCGTTTGCCGATCGCCTGGCGTACGTTCTTCTTGCGGGGGGGATGTTTGCCAGCTCTGCGGATGTTGATTCTTCCGCAGCATCGCCTAGCGAGATGCTCCGATCGACCGACGATGAGAGCAGATATTTTGCGCGGTCACATGCCGGATTATCTCGATGCTCTCATCGCTAAGCTCAGAGACTGCATGCTTTCCCGGGATGCAGTCCGGGATAGTTGGACTAGGGGTCACCACCGCGACCCTCTCACCGAGGTCATGGACAAGCGCAGGGTCTTTGTGTGCGAGATCATGGGCGGACCGAGCGGCGCTGGATCACGGCCAATCTTCGGTATTGGACCGGATACCGTTGAGGTCGGCGACAGGATCATCTCGATCCCCGCCGCGAATAAAGAGCTTCGTCCGGCGGGATATCCCGCCTGGAAGTCTCTGCCCAAGGACGCCCCCCTCCGAGCGTACAACGTCTGGGCCAACACATTTGTCGTCCGAGACTCTGGTTGGATGTCGTCAGAGGGAGACGAGTCATCCGGGCGTCGTCGATCTTCCGGTTTGTCGGGGAATGCTTCCTGTCAACAGTCCGGTGGCTGCCACCGAGCATGGGGCTCATGCCTAAGGAATGGTTTGATTATCCATCTCGAAACGAGAAAGAAGCTGACGAAAAGTTCCATTCGCCGGGTTACTCCTACTTTGACGAGGACGGGGAGATTTATATGATTTGAGGATGTTGACATGGTGGTTTTGTGTGTTACGACGTCATATCTCAACGGTCACGTGACGCCGTCTTCAAACAACGTGGTCAGAGTTGCCTCATCTTTTTTGAATTTGTTTGAATGTCAGTTCTAGCGATGAATCACAGTCAAGATTATTTACAACGAATGTAACAAAGACGCTGGTTGAAATCATTAGTCCGCGAATGAATCTTCCTCAGCCACGATACCTGCTCAGGCCTGCCAACCCGGCAGCTCTCCTTCCGCCGCCGCCGGCTGCGGCGGTTGATCTCCAGGCTCCATCGCAACTTGTATCGGCAGAACCAACCTGATCGCACCCCCGCCGGCGTCGAGGTTGACCTCGAGCGCATACGTCCGGGAGACCAGACACGAGTGGAATGTCGGCGGGAAAACGTGTTTCGACGTCGGTAGCCTAAACTCCGCGCGCAGCGAGGCCTCATACGCGTCTCCCGTTGTCGAATTCGAGTCGCTGCGTCTCCAGAATTCGTACACCACGGCCTCCCACAGGACCTTTGTCGACAGGGAGAACGGCTCCCTGCTGGCGCCCGTGTTGGGTAGGCTTTTCATCTGCTGTGCGCAGTACCACGTCCGCGCGACTAGTTTCACTGACGCTAGGCCGATGTCGGGCGGTGACACCTCTGGTGAAGACGACTTGTAAGCCAGGCGTACGTGGAATGACGAACTCCCCGCGCCGTGGCCGTCTGGGCTTAGATGGACTGCTGGAGGCTGTGTTGCCGTTGCCGTGACGCGGCCCAGGGGTGTTGAGAAGACGCTCTTTCGGAGGAGTTTGGAACGTGTGAGGTTGTAGTGCTTGTCATACGTGTCAATGCTCAGGGGCGGATCTTCGGGTGACGGTGCGACGACGTTGAGACGATGCTCGGCGCTCAGCAGGGCTACCATTCCCTCCCCGACCTCTGGGCTGCAGGGGTACATGACCCTCGCGCGGACACAGTATCGCACCGAGACGAAGTTGGGCGACATGTCGTCGGCGTCCCAGTCCGACAGCGTGGATGGTAGGCGAAGATGGGCGTCGCGGACGATATCCGACTGGACGGCGTGGGCGCAGGCGCCGTCCGTTAGGTGCCGAGGGAGGACGAACCGGAATGGGATGCAGTACGTCTGTCCGGCGCGGAAGACCCTCGGTCGCGGGTAGCACGACTCCGGGACGGGCATGTCGACGTTCAGGAGGAGCAGTGACGTGCGCTTCGAGACGTAGACGTCCTGGAGCTGAACGCTCGCCCTGCCGACGAGTTCGACCTGCACGCGGGCGAATCTGGTGTCCCTTTTGGGGGCGATGACGACGCTCCCTGCGACGATGGAACCGCATGTGTAGACTTTCGAGGTGTAGTGGTTGTCGACGGTGACGTCCAGCTCCTTGCTCTTCGGCGCCATCCCCGCGAGCCTGGCGACGGAGGAGACGTGGTTCGAAATGCTCCGCATGACGACGCCGGGGCGCAGGTCGCACAGCGAGACGGGTCGCGGTATCTTGGGTTGTTTGCGTTCGTGGAACGCGTGCTGGGCGGTCAGCTTAGCTTCAGACATCGCGTGAGACCGCTTCGTGCGTTGGGAGATGATGGTCTATGACTCTATGGCAAAGAAGCATCGAGGGATGAGGAGCCCCAGAGAGAGCCATCCTTTTGGGGGCCCTCCTCTATAGACACGGCGCTCATGTAGGTGGTTACACACGGCGGCACATGCAAGTCGACAACCAACCCTCTCGAAGAGTCACCCATCCTGCGCGGAGCGAAGCGAAGAAAAGCGACTGCGGCAAACACTTGGCGACGCCGGTCCCCATCGGCGCCGAGAACGCGGGTCAAACGAAGGTCAGCCGAGAACCTCGCAGCTAGAATTTGATTACGAATGGCTTGCTCAAACCATGTATTTGAGTCACCAAACAAAGCTTCGTTGGATTAGAGCCTCATACCCAAGTGCGAATGCGCCGACATGATTGGCGCCCTGCCGGGGGCATAAAGGCGTCTTTGACGTCTTTTCCACCCCGGATCCTTGTCCTTGCTTCCGCCCTGCCAGCGCTAGCCGAGATATTAAGATTGAGATGGAGCGAGCAAACCAGTTTGCGACATCGGCGTATCCCGAATCTCTCCCCGTCGGCATAACCTACCGTCATGCCGAAGCCGAGTCCGACCCCGAACACCCAACGCATCGTCAATCGTCTCATCGTTACGCATCGTTCCCTGTAGGATGAGCAGCGAAAGATGCGTCAGATCTTTGGCTCCTCAAAGGACCCATGCCGCCCCGCGCCGCTACTGAACCTTGCAGCGCCCCGAACGCTCTCCGTGCTGATCACCTTGACACCCTCGTCGAACTCGTGACTCAAGGCGTTCTCGAACGATGTCGCGTCGTAGGCCGCGTAGTAGCAGCTCGCGCGGTCCGTATTCATGCACGCCTGCGGGAAAACCAGCAGCTGCCTCGCGATCTTGGTCGCCTCCTCGAGCGCTTTACCTTTGGGCACCACGCGGTTCGCGAGGCCCATTTGCAGTGCCTCCTGCGCGCCGACGGGCCGCCCGGTGATCATGTCCAGTGTCCGGCCGAGTCCAACGATAGCTTGCAGCCGGACGGTCCCGCCGTCGACCAGGGGCACGCCGAAGCACCGGCAGAAGACCCCGAACACGGCGTGCTCCGGACAGCCGACCTGAAAGTTCCCATAATCTAGCACGTGTTAAATTATTGACGACGTTCTCGATCCAGCTCTAATCATATTATACACAGGAACTCAGTGTTTCTACGGGTTCTTTACCCTCATGATTCATGACTTTGGTTGATACAGCTTGAAGACGGATATCATGTCCTCCTCGTTTAGCCCAGATTCTGTCGCCTCCTTGTACACAGAGCCACAAAGCTCGGCATACGGCGCCCGGACATTCGCGTCCTTGGCCGCCTTGATAAAGAGCTGCGTGCTGTTGTAACAATCCTTCACCGACGCCTGTGGCGACCAGTCCTGGTTCAATATCTTGGCGATCTTGATCTTGTTGTACGCCGAGGCCATCGGGCCGGCGTCCAGGACCTGCCTAAAGGCCTCGAGGTCGATTCCCTGTGCCTTCGCAAGACCGAAAGACTCTGCGAGCGCTGCCGTAATGTTGCAAAGGTACAGGTTGGCAGCATACTTCGTTTTCAGCCCGAAGCCGATAGGGCCGCAGTAGATGGCCGCGGCGGTCAGTGGCTCCACGAACGGCCGGACCCGCTCCGCTACGGCGGGGTCGCCGGCCAGCAGACCCACGAGACGGCCCTGCTCCGCCGGGATCTTGCTCCCGCTGACCGGCATTTCGACAAAGTCGCCTCCAGCTTTCGACACTTGCTCTGCCACATATTGGCTGACATCGACCGGCACGGAAGCGGTGTTTATGAGCGTTTTCCCACGGAGCGCCCTTCTGAAATCGTCGTTGAACATCGAAGTAAGGGCCAGTCCGTCGAAGAGCATGGTGAAAACAATGTCTGACTCCTCGACAACTCTTGCCGGCGTCTCACCAACTTTTGCTCCGGCTCGAGTTAGAGGCGTGTATTTGGAAGCGGTCCGGTTCCAGACTGTGACCGGGAATCTGCGTGCAAGGTTCAGGGCCATGGGCGTACCCATCACCCCCAAACCAAGGAAACCAACACGCATGTTGGTAGTTGAGTGCGTGGAAACCAGTAGGAAGGAGTACGAATGGCGTTTGATCCAATGGTGGTCGGGTAAATGCTTAAAGACAGGGATTTGATTCCGGATTCGACGCGGAACGAATGCCCGAGTGTACCCAGATGCATGCCGCGAGGCACCCAAGCACGAACAGGAACCGCAGAGTGCAGGTGGCCGTGTATATGTTGCTAGACTCACGCCCTAGGGAGCAACTTGGGACGGTGTGTGCCCCACGAAATGTTGTCTTCAGGGCGTATGAGTGACGGGCCCATAAAAGTCGTGTCAATCGCTCCCTGCGCCTTACCGTCGACAAGAGGCGCCTTTACAAAGGGCGCACCGAAAACCAGCTGTACCCACACTGTCGGGTCGAAATTGTTCGAGAACATCGTGCTTTTCTAGCTCTATATCTGGTTGGTCAAGGTGCTCCCACTTGGCGTCAAGTCTCGTTGTAGTCCACTGGAAAGCACGGCGTATTCAAAGCATACGGATGGGATGGAAGCGGTGTCTCGGCGAATTCCGAATCCAACTACCGACTTCTGTCCTTCGCATCTTCCCACGTCATCCGGAGCTCTCGGTTGACAATGGATCTCATGTCGACTGCTGCTCGTCCAGTATACCCATTTCTCGCTTGAACTCGCGCAGCCATTCCGGCACGTCGGCTGGTGTTTGATTCCACGGATCGTCACTAGAACGCATAACCGTCAGTCTCCAGTTCGCCAAACATTCAAGGCCAGGGGGCTAGGACAGTATGCTTACTCCTCAAATGATATCCATCTCGCTTGGTGTTGCAACTCGGCATCTGATGGGACGTGTCGGTTGGGATTATGCTCTGACATTGTAATTTTGACAAACCGGGTGAGCTCAAGCGCAAGGCGGCGGTAGCAGTTATCTTCGTTGACGAAAAAGGTCGTCGGCTTCCCCGGCTTGACTGTACTCTCGACATGGCTATCGCCCGGGACATCCGCGTCCTGACGCCATGGATCTTCCGGGGAACTGTCGTCCTCGCGATGTCCGACTTTGAGGTCTGGCAGCGCGGCGCTCAAGAAGTCCTGGTTGCCAACGTCCAGAGTCGGCGCGTCCGAGTGTTCGGTCGCTGGAAGCCCGGCGCGCTGGCGGAAGGGCTCGAGCCACCGGGTCGATGCATTGATCAGGCCGATCAGGAAACCACAGAATGCTTCGGACGGCTTGGTTGAGGAGAGCTCAGCCCTCTGGATTATGCTGCACGCCTCGCGCTGTAGTTCCTCGTCCGTAACTTCGGGCTCGAGCAGCTTCGAGATGTCCACGTAGTTCTGGAGCTGCTGTTCAAACGAGCACTCCTCGAAAATGTTCGCCTTCCCGTTGATGCAGAGATACGTCGCGCGCGACTTCCTTGCTGTCTTGAGCGGCCGGGTCCGCGCTCGCTTGACAATGACTTCAGATGACATGAGCAGGTCGCGCAGCCAAGAATGGACCGATGTCGCCGGCCTCGTCGCGGTGGACAACGACATGATCTCGGAACCAAAGATGACGCAACAACTCTCGTACAGAAGCTCCGCGTTGGTTGGCATTCGTCCTTTTGTGCTTTGAGAATCAACACAAAAGCGGTCTACCTCGATTTTGAGCAACTCAAACGCATTGGGCATCGTCTCCGGAACACCCTGCTTCGTCGTGAAAGGCCATGGCGAGTATCGTTCCATGTGGATCATATCTGAGAGAAAATACGTCAGCTGAGATGAACGCAAAGGAAGTGGCTGACGGCGTCCACGTACAAGGTGCAACAGAGTTCTCAACCATCTTGAGAACGTGGTCGTCGAAGCCCCAGTCACCGTGCCATTCTTGCATCGTCTTGCCATCCTTGAAATGTTCCGCGAGATGGTCGGCCCTATCGTTCCACGACCCCATTATCAAGCCGCAGAACCCGCATCGCGATCGAACCATGCCGTTCTCCCGTTTCCAGTCGTTCATGGGCCACTTCAAGAACTTCGAGTCATGCACAAGCTTCAAGTGCTGCTGCAAGTGATCCTTGCGGTAGAATGTGCGGTCTTCGGGGTCACGATTCTTGCAAACCGAATAGTCGTGGCCTTCCATATGATCGGCATCTGGATTTCCTTCTCCGCAAAATACGCAAACCGGCCGGCCACTGGCGTCTGGAATTGTCGGTCCCGATGGAGAGCACTCCCATCGCTCTAGCGACAAATGCATCGACTTCTCGTGCCTTTGCCAGTTGTGCTTGGTTTTGAAGGTCTCGGTGCAAAACGTGCACTGGTACATCTGCTGGGCTAGCCAGAGGGTGTTTGAGCCTTTCGTTTCCTGCCGCTGGGCAAGCCCTCGTCGCCTTCTACGCTTCATGGCGCTCTTCCCCAGAGGATCCAACAACCTGAGAGACGTTCGAGAGTTGTGCGAGTAGGCCGAATTCGCGGAGCTCCTGCTTGAGTGTGACGTCCCTGCACTGCTTGCTGACGAGCCTGTGTAAAGCGATCGTGGAGCACTTTCTGTCGACGAGCGATCGAACACATTCTGGGGCCCTGGCGGAAAGTCGGAGACGGCATGGGCAATGGCAGAGACAGAGGCGGGCTCGTGCTCAGGCGGCGATACCTGCCATCGCTGCATGGGGTCCATGTGCTCAAAACCTGTGGGTAATCTGCTTCCCTTGCCGATCTTGATGGGTTGAGATGTGGCCGATGTGATGGCAGGCGAGGGGGGGCGCTTAGGCGGTGCCTTGAACTTGCTTCGTCGACGCGTATTGGAAAGCCAGTTGGATATCTGTTGCTTGCTCAGCCCTGTCTGTCTCTCCAACAGTTCCATGTCGAGCGTGGTGGGATAAGGATGTTGGCTGTTGTTGGAAAGCCACATCTTGAGGATACGAAGCGACTTCGAAGAGAAGCGCGTTCCGATCTTGGGCGGTGCGGCGAGGGAGGGGATTTGGCCATCGTCGATTGCGGTGCATCCTTCCAGCGAGCCGAGGAAATAGTTTGGGGGGTCTCCGTTGCTGGGCGTCCCTGATAATGAAGACCCAGCAGATTCTTCTCGGGACGCGTTGAACGGTTGTGGCTCGAAGAGGCTATTCTCGGTCTCGACTAAGCCTCTAAGGCCCGCGTCGGTCATGATTTCGTCTCCATTCTTCAGTCCGCCGCCCGTGACTTCTAAAAGACCTGCAGCATCCATGCTCTGAATCTCCTGCAAGAGGGCATCGTCGTTGACGTTTTCGAGTACTTGGAAGGAAGAGGAGGTCGGAAAATTGGCAGTCAAAAGACTAAATTCGAGTTCGGCGCTGTAGTCAACGGCGCCGGCGTTGGTGTCGTTGGACTTGGCCGAATCCTTGTCCATTGTGGCTTCAGGTTGGTTGGTAAGTGTGTAAGTTGGAGATTCTCGGCACCAAGACTTCACTTGGGTGTTATTGTCGGACTGCACCCCGCCCCCGCCTCGCCTCCGCCATCCGGTGATAGGATGATCAATGACCCGAGACGGTGCAACTTCCCGCCATTGGGAAGGCATGGAGCTCCCGGCCAGCCGGGTCAGCCTGGGGGGAGGCACCTACCTATAATATGCACTAATTATGGAAGCCGGGTAGGTCCTTCCAGGTCTCATTCCAGTCAAGCCCAGTGTACCTACTCAGGTTCCTTCCTTCCTCACCTGATCTCCCCAACAGTCGCTGGTAGGTTGCTACCTACTTAGGTAAGCTCAAAACTGATGACAGCTGACTAAGCTCTGCCATGTCAGCGGAAAAGTGGACGGATGTGATGAGAGTTGGGGAGCTTTTTGGCAATTCTTACATAGTAGAAGAGCATATTTTTAGCTGGTAGCTACCACCTAGAGTCCGTAAGGATTGAACGATGAGAAGAGAAAAAATGAGCCCGTATAATTGTAGTTGCGTCGCAAGTCATAACAGTTTGCTGTACATCAAGCACACCGATTGTGTTCTTGAACAACACGAGCAAGTAATAGATAATCGCCAGCGAATCCCGTCGTCACAGGTACCTGCCCGGGCAGCCACCTAGGTTCTCAAAACGGCTACTAGAGCTCCGTCTGATCGGAGCCGAGTCCGGCAGAAACTCCATCCCGGGCGCCCCAGACGAGACCGATTCTCGGACCTGACCTCGGCGACCGAGCGGATGCCCTTTCGGCCCGGCCGATTTCGGAGATCCGGGAGCATGAAAACCCCACATCCCATGGCACGACAGCACCAGTCACGACTCACCCAGCCCTCGGACAAAGTCCGAATCGATACCCTTCAGACGGGGATTAACCCCCACACGCGGGGGGAGAATCCCCCGGCCGGTCCAGCGAACAGCACTTCCCGGCGGTTTTCCACAGACGGACTTCTCCCGCGAGCTGTGAGTGCCAGCGATCCCCAGCCCGCCCATTCACCGACGTCGGAATGGTAAGCGTGGTGAGCGATGGGTCCTGCCTTATGGGGCATATCCGACGTGAGTATTACCGTGGCTATTCCTCGCCGAATACTTTGCCGAAGGTCTTTTTGGTGCCCAGTGAATTGCCGATGGAGTTTCTAAAAAACCTGAAGCTCGCATGCGACACACCGTGAAATCGTGAGCTGGAGATGCCACGCTCCTCAGTCACTTCAACAATCTTTTGAGCGACATCCGAGGATTCCCACACTCGTTGCCATGTCTCGACAAGACGACGAGAAGCCGGAACCCACTGATGGGGACCGGGCCGTCTTGGCACTGACGACATCCAACGCGGAGAAGAGCGCCACGATCCTCCCGCCCGCCGAGAATGTGGAGCTGAGCCGCCAAGACACGGAGGCCATCTACGCCCGGTTCTCGCCGGGCCGGAAGAGGCTCATCACGGCCGTCGTCGCGTGCGGCGGCATCGCGTCCACGGTGTCATCGCTGCTGCTGCTGGCCGCCATCCCGGAAATCGCGGCTGAGTTTGACAGTTCTGGTAGCATCATCAACGTCAGCAATGCCATCTACACGGTGTTTATGGGTGTCAGCACCCTGTTCTGGGGCCCGATGAGCCAGGTGTACGGACGGAAATGGGTGGGTTACTCACATTGTCGTCGTCGATCGAAAGCTCTGCTAACTCGCGGACGCATCAAAGCCCTGCATCATATCCGCCGCGACATTTTTCGCATTTTCCATCGGCACCGCGCTGTCTCCCAACCTCGCAGCCTTTTTCGTCTTTCGGATGCTGTCGGCATTCACCGGAACTGCCTATCTCGTCCTTGGCTCGAGTTGTATCAGCGACATCTACAAGCCGACCGAGAGAGGAACCGCCTTGGCTTGGTTTCTCAACGGTACCCTGATCGGACAGTCTTTCGGACCCTTCATCGGTGGTGTTATTGTCACTTACCGAAGCTGGAGGGTGCTGTTCTGGTTTCAGGCCGCCTTGGGCGGGATCACCGCCGTTCTTGCTGTTCTTGTGCTCCCGGAGACGAGCCATCGGAAACGATCTGATGAGTTGGCCCGCCTGTCGTTCGGGAAGAAGGTCGCCCAGGTCTGGGACTGGGCTAATCCCTTTCGCGTGCTTGCGCTGCTTCGGATCCCCAAGCTCTTCATCGCGGTACGGCTTCCCAATTCACTCGCTTTGAGAGGTGTTTTCTGATCGGTTCGATAGGCCATCGCAGCATCGTCGCTTGTCTGGAATATGCAGTCCCTCCTGACGCCCATTCGATACGTCATCAATCCCCGATTTCACCTGACTTCGCCCCTTCAGTCCGGTCTCTTCTTCCTGGCGCCAGGCATCGGCTTCTTCACCGGCACGTACTTTGGCGGTCGCTATGCGGATCGCACTGTCAAGGCATGGATCAAGCGTCGCGGAAAGCGTCTTCCGGAAGATCGTCTGCGCAGCTCGTTCGTGGCCATGGGTATCGTCAGTCCCTGTGCAATTCTCATCTACGGCTGGGCCATCGAGAAGGAGAAGGGCGGCATCCCGCTGCCGGTCATCTGCATGTTCGTCCAGGGGTTCTCGCAGACCATCTCCTTTCCCAGCATCAATACGTATTGTCTCGACGTTTACAAAGGACGAAGCGCCGAAGTGATTGGTATGTACTCGTGAATCTTGTGTGCTCTTAGGATAACGGAAGCTGACGATGACGGCCTCCAGCAGGAAACTATTTCTTCCGCTATGCTGTCGCAGCAATCGGTACCGCCGCGTGTCTGCCTGCGATTGAGAGCATCGGCGTCGGCTGGTTTAACACCATCACCGCGCTCTTCGTGTTTGGCGCCACCGTTGCCGTCTTTTTCATGGTTATGATTGCTTCAAAAGAGGACGAAAAGAGTTCAGCCGAAGAGGTGTAGGAAGCTTAGACTCGGAGCTGTGAATTTCTAGACCATCAAAACAAGATAGACATTCCCGTGACGTCGGTCATTCGAGCCAGCGCGTGAACAGTTTCCCAAGGACACTATGATACAGATCTGGGAAAGAACAGCGTAATTAGAACTGGACGCGCTCTCGCGCCCTTGTATGACGGTAACGTTGTCCAGACACGGACAAGCCTGCATTAAACCTGCAGTAGCTTCCATATTTCCGCCACAAATCTTGGGTATTACATGCATGGCGCGGCACTCTCACGCCCTTGAGTGACATTCCCGAGATCCCCCTCATGGCCGCAGTTAGCCGATTGAGTCTAGGTTCCCGTCAGCAGGTTGAGTGAAATCAATTCAATGTCGCATAAAACGTCTCAACCCTCCAACATCAATGAGTCACACCAAGTTGAAGCGGCTATACCGACAACTTTCCCCGTAAAACACTGAGCGAATAAGCACTTCCTCTCGCCGATTGTACCATGGAAACCACCTCAGGAGCCGTCACGCTCCGCACCCACCGCCCCGGGGACATGGGTTTCATCACGTACCGCCACGGCGCCATATACTCCACGGAGCACGGATTCGGACATCGCTTCGAGGCGCTGGTGTGCAGGATCACGGCCGACTTCCTCGAAAACTTCGACCCGGCGGCGGAGCGATGCTGGATCGCGGAGAGAGACGGGCAATTTCTCGGCTGCATCATGCTCATCAAAGACCGAGACACGCCCGGCCGGGCGAAGCTCAGGTGTTTCCTCGTCGAGAAGAGCGCTCGGGGGCTGGGGATCGGAACCCGGTTGATGGGGGCTTGCTTCGACTTTGCCAGGGAGGTCGGGTACGAGCGGATAATGCTGAGGACGGACAGCGACATGGTCGGCGCGCGGAGGATGTACACCAAGGCCGGGTTCAAGATCCTGCAGACCGAGGAGCACCAGGACTGGGGACTCGAAAGTGTGGGAGAAAACTGGGAGTTGGTGTTGTAAATATCCATCTTATGGGTCTACCATGGTTAGTAGTGCTTCTCTCGCCCTTTGGCATTGCTTTTCTAAAGTAGGGGCCCTTCGCAGATAAAAGAAATTTAACTGTCGTCTTCAGAGGCTGGGAGGGGTGCTTGTCCCCTTGAACATGGTTGACTGTCAAAGAGGCGGCTTTGAGGCTTGATAGACTATATCAAACATAGAACCTCTTGCTCGCTGATTCCTTTCCTTCTTTCTCTGTTACCAACCACTCAGTCAAGGTGTGACTGGGACAAAAGGAGCAAAGATTCTGGGCCTCGATCCAGAAGACAAGCTAAACTTCATCTTAACACCAACCTATTGAGCAAGTCGAGCTCAAACATCCTTCTATCTATTCATATTCCATCTCATGACCCACTGCGTATCAAAAGAATATTGGTACAGGGCAAGGAGCAGGTCATCTTCTTCTTACACCTAGAGACTGTGCCAATACCTTCTCTTGGATGACCTCCCCTAGGGTCAAAGCCAGCCTTTCATCAAGTCTCTTCACACAAGCTTTCTCGCCTGTCCTCTAGCGCCTTTGAGTGGCGTCACGTGCAGTCGAGCGCGTCGTTCCTGCCCCTTAGGACACCAGCCAGCAGTGTGGGCGCCTTAGGCGAAAATATCAGGGTGAACATTCTGGATCACCAAGTCACGTGTTTGCTGGCAATCCCAGGCTGTAGCTGCCTCTTGTTTACACGGAAAGAGTGGAAGGACGCTAACTGCTCCTAGCGTGGGTTTTATGTCGTCCGCCACTCTTCGTTGCCTCAACCTAACCATCCCTCCTCCAAACCTGATCGCAGACACAACATCACCACAATCAGACAAAGCCTCTAACATCAGCTATTCATCAAAGGCCTGTCTGAAATCGGCCAAAAGCAATCAATCCAATCTCTACCGTTGCTCAGACTCCCACCCCTTCGCGTCTTCTTGTCTGACACTCGCTCATCGGACAAGATGGCGCCCACCCACTCGTTCCTCTCCTCCCGACCCCTACTTCTTCTTTTCACCTTGCTCCTCACGCAAGTCCCGTATGTCTTGTCCGCAGGCATCCAGCTCTGGGACCCCTCTCCCCGGGCTGCCTTTGTGTCTCTCGTCTCTGAGAGCCAACTCGACCAGATGGTTGCCTCGGTGGCACAGCTAGAGCGCCGATTCAACGCCAAGTACCGCTACGACTGGGTCTTCTTCAGCTACGAGGAGCTCAGCGAAGAGTTCAAGGATTTGACTTCCAATGCCACTGCTGGTACCGTCACCTACAACCTCATCCCCGAGAAGCACTGGTCCCCACTTGACTCAGGTCGCCCCGAAGCCAGTATGGTGCACACTTAGGCAGTGGACACCAACCAGGCCAACAGCTGGGCTGCCCACCACAAACGCCGCTGGTCTGCTGGTCTTTTCGCACGGGAGAAGCGCCTCGACGCCTATGACTGGTTCTGGATGGTCGAACCCGGAGTAAGTCTTTCCCCATGTTTTGCCTATGTCGGAAGGGCTGACAGGACTGCTCCCAGACCCAGTTCATGTGTGACATCGACGTTGATGTCTTCCGTCTGATGAGAGATCGCAACATCGTCTACGGAGTCAACCAGGCCCTTTTCCAGGACGTCTCTGACGCCAAGTCTCTGTGGAAGAGCGCAAAGACCTTCATGGACGAGCATCCCGACCTGCTCCAACCCAAGGCAGATATCAGCTGGATCCTGGGCAACGACGGTAGCCTTGGCACTCCGACTATCAGCGCAGGCCATCAGACGAACGTCTCCGACGGATTCTTCTCCGACGATGAAGCCTTGAAGGCCAACGAAGAGGCCGGTTTGCAACCCGGTGTTCCCCAAGAGGCTGATCCTCAGCAGTGCGAGCCAAACACGGTTCCCGACGCCTACACCAGCCGACTTGCCGCCAGCTACAGCGATTGCAAGGTCGACGCTCCTATTGAGATTGGCAACTTGAGATACTTCCGCGGCCCCGAGCACAAGTCCTACTTCGAGCACCTCGACCGTGCTGGCGACTTCCACCACGACACCTTCAGAAACGTGCCTGTTCACTCCCTGAGCGCCAGCATGTTCCTCCCAAGAGACAGATTCTGGCTGCTGAACGACATGTTTTATGAGATGCATGGCCTTCGCAGCTGTCCGCCCATGCCGACCCAGACAGCTGATGTCGACAACCTCGGCGAGCAGTCTATCCTGGCTGACCTTATTAACAGTGCTTTGATCGCTTCGCAGGAGGACATGAGCGGCCTCAAGAGCTTGCACGGAGTCTGGGACATTTTCGTCGTGGACCTGGAGCGCCAGGACAAGATTCCCGCGCCTTTTTTGGGTCACACCACCATCGACGACCGCAACTTCAAGACTGAGAAGTGGTTCATCGAGCTGTGGGTCAAGCTGCCGACCGACGACAACTTCTGCCCCGCATTCCAGCCCATCTTTGGAGAGGACAGTTGCTCCACGGTCCCCGCCGGCCACGATCTTTCGAGGGCGATTAAGATTCTGGAGAGGCTGGGTCTCGAATGGCTGGAACTCGCGTTGCAGGAACTCGGGGCCTGGATGGAATCTGAGCGGCAAAAGCTGGAGTGGGTGGACGATTTGCTGGATGAGTGGCTGGAAGTCGTGAAGTTGAGACTCGACTGGTTGAAGGCCAAGCTCGCTGGAGTCAAAGTCTACATGCTCAAGCGCAACAGACAGCAGCCCGAGGCCTAGGGGTGAGTAGGTTCGAAGATAGCTCATGGATGATGGAAGACGGGGGCCACGGGGCCACAGGTCTTCAACACTTGGGATTTGTTTGATTCGCTGTACTATCTGACCTACGAAGCTCCATTAGCACACGATAGCGAGAATGACTGATGATTCATACCTATCGCCTTCATACAAGACCCTGTGACCAAAGACCTTCCTTCATCAACGAGACCCTCACACTTTGCTTATCTACTCCACATGTCGCGACGGTCTGGTCTATTCGTCCTCTAGTGCTTACAGGCGAGTTTCCCCATAGGTAGCGATAGCTCCGGGTGGCTTTCAACGGTTAGCTCGGGATCGCGGAAACCCCCACAAGTATGTTTGAGACGCAGGGATTCGCCAAAGACGCCAATTAGCCCCGACTCAACGGCACATCAGGGATAAACGCTGACCAAGAGGGCTGAAGACGCAAACAAAGGATCGCCTGTCAGCTGAGGCGAGACACGGATCAGCCACAAAGCTCTGGGTGAGATACTTATTTGAACAACTTCTCTGTGTTTCCTCCCTTGGGATCATTGCCATTGTTGCTAATTAACTTTGTGACACCTAGAACCGCAAACATGGGATCCCTCACCGCCCTCCAAGACTTTCTCGGAAAGCACCCCTCCATCAAGGCCATCGCGCCCTCGGACGCGTCGTTCGACTCCATCCGCGAGACTTACGTCGTGACTTCATCCGTTCCAAACCTCATTGTCCGCCCGCAGTCTGAAGATGACGTCGCGGCGCTTATTTCCCACTGCGCGGCCACGTCCAACCCATTCGTCATCCGCACCGGCGGGCATGACCTCGCGTCCCGGTCGACCATCGACGGCGTTTTGCAGATTGACCTCCGCGACATCAAGCACGTCCGCGTCTCCGACGACGGCAAGACCGCCCGGCTAGGCGGCGGCGTGCTCCTTGCCCCGCTGCTCGAGGCGCTTGAGAAGGAAGGGCTGATGACGCCCACGGGGACGGTTGGGAGCGTGGGGTACGTCGGGTGGGCTACCTTTGGAGGGTACGGGCCTTTCGTGCCTAGCCTTGGATTGGGATGTGACCAGATCGTTGGCGCGAGGATCGTGCTTGCCAGCGGGGAGGTCGTGGACGCGGATGAGGAGCTGTTGCGGGGGATCCGAGGGGCTGGACCGGCGCTGGGTGTCATTGTCGAGATTGAGATTAAGGTTTATCCTCAGCAGGAGGTAAGCTGAGGTTCTCCATGGGTATGTGAAATAAGGTACTGACACTTTGTTTGCAGATTCTAGCCGGAATCGTGGCGTACGACTCCAAAGACCTCCGCGCCACGATCCGCGCCTTCTGGCCTACCTGGAACAAACTCGCCACGACCAGGACGCTCCCCGACGAGATCTCGCTCCAGCCCTCGATCCTCGACGTCCCGCACATGGGCAAGGTCTTCGCCGTCGGCTTCGTCTGGGCCGGACCCGCGTCGGAGGCGTCGGAGGCCTGGCTCGAGGAGGTCGCGTCCCTCGTGCCCGGGCCCATGAAGCTCGTCGCCCCGACGAGCCCCGCGGGGTACATTGCGCAGATCACGTCTATGGTCCCGCAGGGCGTGTACCGCGGCAGCTCGCACGGGGTGAACTTCAGGGGTCTGGAGTTGTCGGCCGGGGCGCAAGAGGTTTTTGTCGAGACTGGGTCGATGATTCCTGGGGACGGGACGTTGATCAGTATGCATCAGCTTCGGGGGAAGGCGGCGAGGGGGGATCACCTGCCGGGCGTGTTTAGAAATAGGGAGGATCATTTGATGCTCGAGGTCATTGGGCTTGTGGCCACGAAAGAGAAGGCGAAGGAGGGCAAGGAGTGGGCGGATGCCGTTAAAAACGGGATGAAGGGCGTGGAGGGCGTCATGGAGGTTGGTTACTACAGTCTTCTGCCGAAGGGCGAGGTTGGGATGGAGGTCATGTACGGGGAGAGCTGGGAGTTCATTAGGGCGCTGAAGGAGAAGGTCGACCCGAGGAACCTGTTCCGCTTTGCGTTTGGCGGCTGAGACAATGCAGTGTCGAGGTTGGGTATACTCCTACTCGTCTACTTCCATAAGAGGTTCTCACCCGTGGAAGGCCTTCTGTACTCGTCACCGTTGTTTGATACCTGGGTGAACAGTGGACAAAGGCATTAGGGCAGCCTCACCCATACCTATACTGGGCCGGTTCCTTCCCGGAAGCAATAGCAGCAGAAGTTATTTGACGCGTTTGGCAGCCATGTGGCATGTCCCTATCGCCAACAATCTTCGCCTGCCTACCCACTACTAGTTAAGTGCGTACGTAGATACCCAAGGACCTACCTTAGGCACAACCAACCTTGGGTACCTGTTACCTTCGGTACTTGCGGCCCTTTCTCCGGTGATCTCTCTCTCGCATCATCTCCAACGTGATATCTCCTCATCTCTACGTCCCATTATGGCAATTTATTCAGGGGAAGACAGCAGTGCTGTACTTTTTGCGATCACTAGTTACTCCTACCTATTTTCAATATTCTCCATCACTGTCATCTTTCACTGTCTTCGTCCTCTATCACTGTCGTACCTGACCTCCCTGTGTCCCTGCTGTCCTCTTCGTCTCTGTTGTCAAACATCGGGAAGGCACTGGGGATCAAATTCCGTCGGAGCATCAAGTCGACTGTTTTATGGGATTTTTGGAATGCACCTGCCAGAACGTGGGCAACGCGAGCGTCCTTTCCCCCACTACCTAGGTACCTAAGCCAGATAGCCGACGACCTGCCTATGTCGACGGTTGAACTTCTCCCGGTGAAGTACACAGGTTGTCAAGAGAAACAGCTCCAACTTGACGACACTTCCACCATCACAACTCTTACGTTATCCACAATACTTGCTGCACCTCCAGCTACGGAGAAGCTTCAGAAGTTCCTTATCGAATAGCTTGCAAATAGAAGGTATGGCGGGGCCTGCCTGTCCCTCTCGGTACAATGGCAACGAGGCACTGACGACTGTTCGCGCAGAAAATGGGACAAGTTCCACCCCATGACGACCTCGGCAGCCTCCAGCAGGGCATTGTCGACAGCATCAACCCTGGCCTTAGCGATGGCTACCCCGGCTAACAGTACCAGGGCTTTGATCCCCTTCTCGGACAGCAGCCCAATACGTTTCGCGAGAGGATTCAGCGCCAAATCTGCAAGTTCTTCCTCCTCTAGGGCAGTCTCAGATTTAACGCAGACGATGCCAAGACCTTCTCTCAGAACTGCCTTTTCTTGAGGCCGGAACCAATCACTGGGCTAGATGGGGACCCAAATATCGCCCTCATCGGCGTCGACTCCGTCGTTCAAGCACTGATGGTCCTCTACCAAGATGACAAGAGTACCTACAGAACAACCATGCTGAGTCATTATGACGTCTCAGCACACAGAGTGTTGTGCAAGATGTACGATTGCTGGTCCCCCATGGAGAGGGCCAGATTCCCACAGACGATGGAACAAATGAATGGGAGATCGAAGACGATTCTGATCGACTTGATGGAGAATAATGATGAATACACCATTGGGCGAATATAAGTTGTCTGGGAGAGTGACGACGTTTCTCATGATGACGTCTTCTCGCTGGGGGCACGGGTGTCGCAAATGATGGGTACGGTTCTTGAAGAGTACGATTCACGGAGGATGAATGCTTCCAAGGTAGACGCCGTTTTCTATCCTTAGACAACGTGTATACCGGGTAGACATACGATACGTTGTTGACAGTAGAGACAATACCTAGTGACGAACGACAGTGACGGACGACAGTGACAACAAGTAGGAGCAGTTATTGATAGTACCTACGAGTCTGAGAGAGACCCATTCACCGCTAGCGTCGTTGAAGAACAACAGGGACGAACGACTATACCCCTGCCCCACACCCCCAAACATCTCCCTCGTCAGACACAACCACCACATTGTTTTCCTGCGACCTACCTTCCAAAAACAAAACATCCAACATTTGTACGATGATCTCCACGTGTAGTACCCCTGTTTAATGAGCACCGCACCTGCTATCCGTCACTGTTGTCCGTCACTGTTCTTCGTCACTGTTCTCCGTCACTGTTGCCCGTCACTGTCGCCCATCACTGTCTTCGCCGTCGCCACTGACGAAGTCGACTCTGTAAATAGCTAGCCAACGACCCCCCCTCCCCCCGCGGGGCGTTTTTCTGGAATTTGGGTCTTCGGAACCAAACCAGGACACGGCACAAAATGAAACAGGGATAACATCCATACATCTCAGCTCTTCGTCCTCTTGACGCGATACGAGAGCTGGCTTCTCAACGTCAGTTTTTTCACGCACACCCGCCGGCGTCTCTTTCGTGAGTAAGCCAACACAACCTCAATAGAACAGAGATCTGTGTGTAGATGGGTACCTCCCCGTCCAACTATCTACCTACCTCGTACTTTCCTACGCACCAGTGTACCTACCTACCTACCGGCATAGGTACCTGCCTGATAACTACCGGAAGCCTGCCTGGGTACTTCCTTGAGTACCTACCTACCTACCTATCCAGGCAGGTACCCAGCGAAGCGAGCCTTCCGCGTTTTCTAGAGACAGCTCGAGGAAGGTGCGGCATGCCAATCCCCATCCTCCAGAAGCGACACCTCCCCGCCGGACAAGTTTCATCCTCTTTACGCAACAACTCACTCGCCCTCGACGGACAAAGAGCCCGACAAAAAAGCATTTGCTTCTACTTTTTTCGGCCTGATTCTTCTTGCCTACCCGTATCACGTTTGCATAAGAAGAGCATTCATTGTCAGTTTACCCGTCTCTCTCCGTCCCAACGCCGAATACGGCTAACCCGAGAAACAGATCAACGAAATATGGAACAGGTTAATCGCATCATCGAAGAGCTCTCGGGTGATTCCAAGGACATTGCCTTCCGCCGAGCTCTAGAGGAGACCGCCCGCCACCATCTCATGAGCGTCCTCAACCACCAGGACTATGACACAATCACGGCCTGGTACACCCCGGATGTCACGATGGTTACTGGCCTGGACACCACTCTCGACGGCGAGATTCTGAAAGGTCACGACGAGATTATAAACCACTTTGACAACTTCCAGTATGAGAACTCGATTCTCCTGGTTCCCATCTTGACGATCTCCGATCGAGGAAGGATCACGGTGTATACTGAGACGTTTTACCAGTGGCTCGCCAAACCCGAGGATGAAGCGAAGAACGCGCGGGACGAGCAGCCTTTCGTTGGCTGGCCCTGTGTCTCATACCACGACGTCGTCAAGAGCAGGGAAGTTGTTGTTTTTGACCTCAACGAGGAGATGAAAGTCCGACGCATTGAATGGCGCCAGCTGGGCGTAGAGAACCTGGGCAAGGGTTCCCTCGATGCATACGCGAAACAAAGTGAAGAGCTGCGAGAGATGATTGAGGGTGACATTTGAACCGATCCACGAGATGCGGTTTTGGCGGCACTGTGGCAGGATATACTACGCGACTCATCAAGAAGATCTGGTCTTGGGAAGGGTGGTTGGGAAGGGTGGTTGGGAAGGACAGTTTTGGAAGATTTGCAGAGACATTGAGCGCCTGGAAGGCATGGTCTGTTTGCGGGGGAATTTGACCAACAGGCACACGGTATTGCTCTTGGAGACAGCTGGAGAGCAGCACGATTTTTTTCTTTTGCATTGAGCTGGAAATATCAAGAGCTCCAATTCTCGTACCATCCCAAACAACCGCCATCTTGACTAGGAGTAGACTATCGGCGCCTCCACTGTAATTCCAGAGGCTTCCCTCTGGATCTACAACCGTCACGCTACCACCGAAGCCCCGTCCGTGTCGGCGCACCGAAACCCCCGCGACCGCGATCGACGTCGGAGCGCACTCCGCGCGCGGGGAACAGTTGCCGGAAGTGGCATAGTAAGGCGAAACGGCGAAGGGACATCCCGCGGCAACATAGTTCGCACCGACAGGCGCTCACGGACGGCGACCGAATCCGGAAGGTCATGACGTTCGTCGGGGGTGGACGCTCGATCCCCTCCCCCCATTCTGAATTTTTCCCTCTTTGACTGCCTGGCTAGTAACAACTTTGTAGAGTTTCTCACGGACCGGAGCCCCCCAACTGTAAGGTTTCACGAAGCTTCCAACTACATCTCCTTCTCTGAATACCTCTGATCCGTCAGGAAAAGGCCCAGCCATGCCGGACCAGATATCCAAACAGTGGTACAAGGACGACTACCTCATCTCCACCGACCGGTCGCTCCTCCAGCTCGATGCCATCAACGACGCGCTCGACTCTGACCTGCTGTGGTGGGCGAAGCGGGAGCCCGAGGACGTGCTGAAGAGGATGCTTGACAACTCGCTCTGTCTCGGCGTGTACAAGCTCCCCGAGTCGACCGCAGAGATTGCAGGTAAGCACGCTCTCGCTGAATGAGCTCCATCTCCGGCCAGTATTCACTCGCGCACAGGGAAGAAAGGGCCGGAGCTTGTGGGCCTCGCGAGAGTCATTACGGACTACTCAACCCTGGCGTACCTGTCGGACGTGTACGTGCTCCAGGCGCACCAGGGCAAGGGGCTCGCGCCGTGGTTGATGGAGTGCTTGAACGAGATACTCGACGAGTGGCCCGCCCTTCGACGCTTCTTACTCTTGACGTCGTCGCCGCAGGCCAGCAAGCTGTACGAGAAGACACTTGGGACGGTGGAGTGGGGCCAGTCGCACGACGGGAAGCTGTATCTCTTGGAGAAGCGGGGGCCTGCGATGCCGGACGGACCTTCGGACGAAGACGACTGAAGCGAGGGTATGCTTTACACCTTGATCGAGGTCTTGCCGTAAGCGCCGCCGGCGGCCTTGCGGAGCTCGATGGCGCGCTTGTAGGGGGGTGCTGTGGGGGGCTGCACCGGGTCAAGGGAGACGTGGTCCTCAGGCAGCTGATAGGAAGCATCCGAGTCGAATGCAGAGAGATCACCGCATGCGATGAAGGGTGCGATCCACCTGATGTGCTTCTCGTGGTCGGACGTCTCATCAGTCTCGTCATACGCCTCCACGTCGACGACCTCGCCCGCGCCCCTCGAGGCGGAGGCGGTGGGCGCGGCGTCCCAAGTGCCAGTGACGGGGTTCTGCATCAGCGCATCAGCAACGGCGGGCAGCTGCGCCCTCCTCTCCTCGACCATCTCGGGCAGTTTGTGGCCAACGCCGAGCGGGTTCTCGAGACTGGCCTGGAATCCGGCGGGAGGCTGGAAGTTGATGCACACGATGAAGGCCTCGACACTGCTTGCGCGAGAGGAGCGGGGCTTGGCGACGATGACCGTCTCAAAGAAGATCTTGAGCTGGGCGTAGAGGAGGTCGACGTTGCGGCCGCGGAAGATCTTGGCGACAAACTTGCCGCCGGGCTTGAGCACGCAGAGGGCGAGGTTGAGGGCGGCGAAGAGCAGCTGGGACTGGACGTAGATGTCGAGATCGTGGAGACCTGTGACGTCGGGTGCGCCGTCGCTAATGACGAGGTCGACGGGGCTCGAGGCCTGCTTGCTCTTGGAGTTGGCGTCGTACTCGGGGTCCAGGGCCTTAAGCAGCAGGGGGACGGTGGCGGGGTGCGTGATGTCTGCGCGGAGCGTGATGATGCCTGGCAGAGGGCTGATGGGCTGCAGGTCGATAGAGACGATCTTGACGTCCTTGCGAGGCTGGGGGTCCTGGGCTTCCTGCTCAGCCTGCTCGGACGCCTTCGTCTCGGAGCCGGAGGCGGGGAAGACGTTGAGCATCTCCTGGCGGAACTGGGTTTCGCGATCCTGCCATGCCGAACGGCCAAACTTCTCGCCCTTGATCAGGACACGGGAAAGCACTTGCGACCAGCTGCCGGGGGCGGCGCACAAATCAACGACTCTCGTCACGTTGGCGAACAGGTCAAACTCTACGCGGGGCATATCAGCGCCATTTTTCTTCTCTCACACACAATGGCGGGGTAAAGTTTTTAGTCACCTTCGTCCAGTTGCAGCAGCTTGAAAGCACTGCGTGCACGCCAGCCCTGCTCCTTGGCCAGGCGGTAATAGGCATCGCGCTTGTCCTTGGAAGACTTTCCCATGTTCGGAGCGTTGACGAGGGGTTGATGACTGTGTTTTGGGTGAGGGAGGGGTGTTTGTGGGGGAATAGACAGCGATACACTCCAGTGTCCTTTTTGGAGGGGTTCGATCGAATCTCGGCTGAAAATTTGCAGTCTGACTGGTCGGCCGTAGGGCTGAGATAAGGTGTGGTCGGTGCGCTGCACTACGACAAAAGGGTCTCAAATCGGCGCGAGTATTCTTCCGGGTCCGCTGAAATTTTCGTGCAGTGCAGTGGGTGCCGTGCACTGAAGGATAGGTGGTTCCCAGCAGGTCGCTCAGGTGTAGGAATTTGCTGTAGAATCTCGCCGGGGTGCAATTTTCAAGACACTCGTTTGCCTGCATTGCTGCCAACGCCGACAAGATGGATCGCCTTACGAAGAACAAGAGGAAACACCAGACCGTCGATGCCAGCCAGGCACCCAAGAAGCGTCAAAAGTCGGGCGCTGTCAAGCCCGGCCCCCCCAAGAAGCGCACCGTCGGCGCCAGCGCGCTGCCATGGAAGAAGGTCGACGTGCCCGAGATGTTTGACGATGCTGAGGGCTTCTACGGGCTTGAGGTGATCGAGGGCGTCGATGTCGTCAAACATGGCGACAACGTTGAGTTTGTATGTTCTGTTGTTCCCTTCGGCGCCTGTCCACAGCTAACCCGTCCAGGTCGCCGCGCTCCCCTCCGATACCGAGATGAACGAAGACGAGTTCGAGGGCTTCAGCGACTCCGAGCCTGCGCCCGGCGTCGAGACCGAGAAGCCCAAGCCCGAAGGCAAGAAGAAGAAGGACAAGAAGGCAAAGGACACGAAGCCTGCTCCCAAAGACGACGCCGAGGCCGCGGCCGAACCTGCGACCGAACAAACCGAGGGCAAGAAGAAAAAGGAAAAGAAGCAAAAGAAGGCACAGCCCAAGCCGGAGGACGCCAAACTAGAGAGCAATGTGTTCGCCGCCCTGGAAGACGCGGAGGAGGCCGAGGAGGAGGAGGACGTCGACATGGGGGAGTGGGTGAAGCTCGGCCTGTCGCCGGCCATCGTCTCCGCCATCGCGAAGCTCAAGTTCGCCAAGCCGACCAAGATTCAGGCGTCCTCAATACCGGAAGTCCTCGCCGGCCACGACGTCATCGGAAAGGCCTCCACCGGTTCCGGTAAGACGCTGGCCTTCTCCATCCCCATCGTGGAGCAGTGGATCGAGAGCTTCGAGGCCAAGGAGGGCGACGAGGACGAGGAGACGCAGAAGACGCCCACCGCGCTCATTCTGTCGCCGACGAGAGAACTGGCGCACCAGATAACCGACCACATCAAGAAGCTGTGCGCCGGCCTGCCCAACGCTCCGTTCGTGTGTTCCGTGACGGGTGGTTTGTCCGTGTTCAAGCAACAAAGGCAGCTCGCTAAGGCGGATATTGTTATCGGTACACCCGGTCGTCTGTGGGAGGTCATCAGCACGAGCAAGGAGCTTCTGGCCGCGTTCAAGCAGATCAAGTACCTGGTTGTCGACGAGGCTGACAGACTGCTGAGCGAGGGCCACTTCAAGGAGGCCGGCGAGATTCTCGACGCCCTCGACCGCGAGGTGGAGGAGGAAGACGACGAGGACGAAGACGGAAAAAAGCTCTCCGCCCGGCAAACGCTCGTCTTCTCGGCGACGTTCCACAAGGGCCTGCAACAAAAGCTGGCGGGCAAGGGCAAGTGGGGTCTCATGTCGGAGAAGGAGTCGATGGAGTACCTCCTCAAGCGCCTCAACTTCCGGGAGGACAAGCCCAAGTTCATCGACGTCAACCCCGTCTCGCAGATGGCCGCGGGCCTCAAGGAGGGCCTCATCGAGTGCGGCGCCATGGAGAAGGACCTCTACCTCTACGCCGTGCTCCTGCTCAACCCGAACCGCCGCACCCTCGTCTTCACCAACTCCATCAGCGCCGTCCGCCGCCTCGCCCCGATGCTGCAGAACCTCAACATCAACGCCCTCGCCCTCCACTCGCAGATGCCGCAGAAGGCCCGCCTGCGCTCCGTCGAGCGCTTCACCGAGGCCAAGCCCAATACTTCTTCCGTGCTGATCGCCACCGACGTCGCCGCCCGCGGTCTCGACATCCCCGGCATCGACCAGGTCGTGCACTACCACGTCCCCCGCGCCGCGGACATGTACGTTCATCGCTCTGGTCGTACCGCGCGTGCGGAGCGCACCGGCCTGAGCATCATCCTCTGCGGGCCGGAGGAGGTCGTGCCGACGCGCAGGCTGGCGGCCAAGGTGCACGCCGAGCAGGCCAGCAAGAAGAAGTACCTGATGAGGACGGTCGACATCGACAGGCGCATCGTGTCGAAGCTCAAGCCGCGCGTGGACCTGGCCAAGAAGCTCGCCGACGCGATGCTGGCCAAGGAGAAGGGCAACAAGGAGGACGACTGGGCGCGCGCCGCCGCCGAGGAGCTGGGCGTCGAGTACGACAGCGAGGAGCTCGAGAAGGCCGGGAGCTGGGGTGGGCGCGGGAGCGGGAGGAAGAAGAAGCAGAGGGAGAACCAGCAGGTCACCAAGGCCGAGATGGGCGCCATGCGGGCGCAGCTGAGGGAGCTGTTGTCCAAGAGGGTCAACGCCGGCGTGAGCGAGAAGTACATCACGGGTAGCAACATCGATCTCGAGGAGCTGCTGAAGGGCGGGAGGGGCGATTTCTTGGGTAAGGTCGACGGGTTGGACATGGAGGATGATTAAGGACATTGTCGCGTCGGAGCAAGTCACGTCACGCAGGGACAATCATAATCTTTTGTCGTAAAAAGCACTTTTGATTGCTTTGAGGCTGGCCGCGTCTCTGATGCGAGGCCTTCCCCATCCTGAGCAATGCGAATCTGTCTGCTTTCCTGCCTTCCTTCCACAGCAGACTGACTCATGAGGGCATCCCGCCCGAGGCCATTCCCGACCCGATTTGTGAGGGCATTCCCGGCCCAACTTTTGATAATCCAGACATGAAAACAAGAAAAACAAACCCAGTAGAAAGAGGAAAAAAAAAGAAAACCAAATCACACATCCACGTCATCCTGATAACATCGGCGCTCTCGGCCTCTCCCCAAAATACTCAATACAAACACACAAAACCCGAATCCCAACCTCTGATTCCCTCGTACTCAATCACTTCAACCCTCCATCTCCCTGTTCTCTCCGACGAACGGCTGCTGAAACGGCGTGTTGGAGCTGCCTTTGAACATCGGCGGCGTCTTCTCACCCACACTCTCGAGCTCCTGCCTCGACTCCGGGTCCATGCGGACCGGCTCCCCCTTCGTCTCCTCCTTCTTCACCTCCGGAGTGAAGTGCACGCGGCGAGTCAGCGGCTTCTTCTGCTTCTGCGGCTGCGGCGTGGCAGGACCGGCCTCCTCCGCCTTCTTCAGGACGCCAGCCGAGGTGACTGGCGCCTTCCTGGCCGTTCCGGGAATGACCGGAGCCTTGGTCCGCTGGGCGGGGACCTCCTGCTCCTTCCTGGGCAGCCGACGCTTGAACTGGGCGACCGGCCGTTGAGCAGGAGGGCCCGGGAGGTTGGAGAGGGCATCCTTGAAGTCCTCCGCGGTGAGGGTGGGGGGAGGAGGCTGGACAGGCCCCGTGAAGGGGTTGGCAGGAGCAGCCGGCGAGGCCTCCGGGGTGAAGGTGAAGGTCTCCTTCTGCCCCCCGGCTGCCGCCTGTGCCCTGTCCTCCGCGCCGTCCTCCTCCATCTCCTCCTCCAACTCCTTCTCCAACTCCTTCTCCATCCAGCGGACCAAGTCCCGGAGCTCCTCGTTGTCCGAGAGGACGAGTTCGCCCTCGTCCTCGTCCTCCTCCTCGTCTTCGTTATAGAAGTCGTCAACGTCGGCCTCTTCATCCTCATCTGGGTCCTCCTCCGACTCCATGGATACGTCGGACGTGGCGGACGAAGGTGAGCGACGACGCCTCTCTCGATCTTCCTTGACGCGCTCGAGGAGCTCGTCGGTATGCTCCCTCAGGCGGTTGAGCTGGCTCTGGATGATGGCGTTGTGCTCCTGGAGCGCCTCGTTTTTGATGCCCATGCGCTCGAGGCCTGCCCGGAGGGTCTTGTTTTCCTTCTCGACGCGGTCGCAGTGGATCTTGCTCTGCAGTAGGATCTCCTGGTTATCGGCCTTGAGTTGCTGCACCTCTTCGCCGGCGCGTTGGAAGCTCTTGCGCATGCTCTCGGCTGCATCCTGCTGAAGGCGCTCAGTCGTAGCCTTGGCGATCTCGTGCTCTTTCAGGATCCTCTGCTTGAGTGAATGGACCTCGTTCATGGCGTTGCGGTGCTCGTCGGCCATGTTCTGGTTGGCTTCCTGGAGGGACTGCATCGCGTGCATGGCCTGCTCCTTCTCTTGGGTAAGGTTGCGGTTGGCGTCTTGGAGAGACTGGATCGCACTCATGGCGCTTTGCTGATCCTGTGCAGTCTTCTGGGTCATGGCTTCAATGCCGTTCTTGGTGCTCTGTTGTTCGAGCGCAATCTTTTGGTTGAGGGACGCGATCTCGTTCTGGGCCATCTGATGCTCCCGTGCAATCTTCTGGTTGAGGGATGCAATCTCGTCCTGGGCACCTTGCTGCTCGTGGGCCATCTTCTGGCTGGTCTCTTGAAAGGACTTGACCATGCTCAGGGCACTCTGGTGCTCTTCGGCGATCTTCTGCTGTGCCTGCTGAAGGGATGCAGCCTCTTGCTTGGCGACGTGGCACTCCTGAGAGATCTTCTTGTTGGTCTCTTGGAGGCTCTGGATCTCATTCTTGAGAAGACAAATGTCGTTGTTCGTGTGCGCTGAGTTCTGGACAGACGCGACCTCGGTCTTGGCGGTCTGGGTGTCCTGAACGAGCTTTGTGTTCGTGTCGCGAAGGTATTGAATCTCCTCCTTGAGCTGACGGATTTCATCGAAAGACTGCAAGTCCTTGAGAGACTTTGAGTCCTGTACATGCTTGATCTCCTTCTGCAGGCGACGGATCTCATCATTCTGGACAGACTTAGCCTCGTCCTTGGCGCTCTGCGTGTCTTGAGCGAGCTTCGTGTTTGTGTCGCGAAGGGATTGAATCTCCTCCTTGAGCTGTTGGACCTCCTCATTGAAAGACTGCGAATCCTTGGCAGACTTTGAGTCCTTGACACACTTGATCTCTTCCTTCAGGCGGCGGACGTCCTCCTTGGCACGCTGCGAAAGAGACTGAATCTCACGCTGCTCTGCCCTGGCAAGCTTCTTGTTCGTGTCGTTGAGGGAGTAAAGCTCGGCCTTGAGGCGAAGGATCTCATTCTCGTCGTTGGCGCGCTGGGACTCGCTGAGAGACTGACGCTCAGACTCCTGCTTCTGAATGACCTCCTGATGCGTCTTCTGAAGGGAATGAAGCTCATTCTTGAGCTGGCGAACCTCATCGTTGGCGTGCTGAGAAAGAGATTGAATCTCGTTTCGGTGCTGCTCAGCGACCTTCTGACTGGTGCTTTGGAGAGTCTGAATCTCTTCCTTGAGTTGGCGGATCTCGTCGATGGCAAGCTGCGATCCGCGAAGAGACTGACTCTCGCTGGAGGTGGACTGAAGCTGCTTGAGGCGGGCACACTCCTTCTCGAGCTTGTTCGACATGCCCTTCTTGTCGTCGAGGGCGCGCTTGTAGAGGGTCACTTGGCCGTGAGCCTCGTTGACCTTGTCCCGGCACTTGGCGTCTTTGAGTATGACAGTCTCGCGGGACTTGTTAATCTTGGCGTTGCAGCCCCGCTCCACCTCGTCGGTATAGCGCCACGCGCTCCGGGCAGTTCCTTCGGCCACTTTGATGGCGGCTTCCATCTTCTGGATTGTGTCATCGCGGTTCTTGATCTCGGCCTTGAGCTCTGCGAACTGCTGTGCCTGCGGATGGTAGAGAACGAGCTCCTTCTTGGCATCTGCCAGCTCCTTTTCGGCTGCCTTGCGGAAACGGCGCTCCTCGTGGATCGCTCCCCAGAACTGATGCGCAGAAGCCGTCGACACGATTTTCTTGTCCTTGGCCGCAAGCTCTTCCACGTGATTCTCTTCCAGGTTGTCAATCTCTCTGACGATCTTGTTGAAATCTTTCATCAGGACGGCCTTGTCTTCCTGCAGCTTGGCGTTTTCCCTCTGCAGCCGGTCATTTGCAATCGCTCTGCGTTGGCAGTACATATGAGGCTCCTTGCACCAGTGATCGTATTCAGAAAGCTTGACGACAATGGAGTTGGAGAGTACGAGAGCTGTGTCGTTGTTCTGCGAGGGCATCTCGTTGCCCTTGATGGTACGCAGGCTGCGGAACCAGTGGACGAGGGGTCCGATCGGGGCAAGGTTGAGGACAGAATTGTCAAAATCGAACATGATGTTGTGAAAGCCGCTAGCCAGGAATCTCAGAAGACCGACGACGATGCTGACGAACCAGTTCCAGTAGGGAAGAAGGTTCGTGATGCTATATAAAGCAGACTGGTCTCTGACAGCTTTCGCAGACTCGGGGGACAGGCCAAGGCAGGGAAAGACGTATGCAACAACGGGATCAAGGAGAATGAGGTAGATCCAAGGGAAGACAGGAAGCGTGTGAATGAAGATGGCAGTGACAGCCACGGAGTAGAAGAATGTCTCGACGGGGGGCAGAATGCCGTAGATGTAGTTGACGGTGTGGACGAGGGCCATGATGGCGACGCCGGTGCAGAACAAAACCCAGAGGTAATGCCAGCTGTCGTCCCTCATATTTGGGGACATTTCGACTATGCCGATAATGGGAGAATGATCCGAATGTGTAAGTGAAGCGCGTAATCGCGATGAATTGATGCAAATGGAGCGATGCTCGTGTGTGATGAGAAGAATGCGTGATGAGTGAAGTGAAAATCTCAAGGTGAAGTTGTCTTCGGTGGGAGGGAAAGAAGGAGGAAGGGAGGGAGACGCGAAGTTGAGGTGGGAGAAGTGCGAGGCAACGGGTTGCTGGGAGAGGAGAAAGGTGCGACTCCCACCTAGGAGGAAGGAGCGATTGCCCGGTCGAGCAGGTGCGGCAACAATTTCTTTTTCCTCTGTTCAGGAACACTCGCTGGGAGTATTCATACCACGTCGGCTTTTCGGGCTTGATAGAGTAGACACTTTGGCAGTTTACAGGGCTACAGGGGCGCGGGCTGGAAAGCGAGGTTATCGCCATCTATCATGCCCAACGGAGCGCGACGTCGACCGAGACGGTCTCCAAGACCGCGCTTCTACGCGCAAGAACATCATAGCAACACTTGCACAGAGCAATTGTTTTACGATAGAGTCGAAATAAACAAACACTGAGTGGAATTAACTTGGCATGACTGCGGAAATGGACCACGGGAGAGAAGCATCGCGACAGTGAGGTTGTGGGACTTTGCCGCGTTGATGTCACGAAACAGTGGCCACATCTCATTGTGGGAAATGCTTGAAAAGAATCATCAAGTCAGACCTTGGACATTAAAAGGCATTGTTTATCAGAGACTGGGATACCGAGGTGATCGAGGCGGTAGTTATCCCCAAGTCATGGTCCGCGGAGAGGATCAAAGAACGTACCTACGACCCTTGAAAGGATTGTTCGTCGACGCCCGGGTCCCTGCCACAGCACCTGGTCCCTACACGCCCGGATTCGAAGAGACAGGCCTGTTACTGCGCTGGGCGACGATGGCCATTGTTACAAAGCCCAACAGTGCTGCCAGTACTCAGGCGTCTATCCACCAGAAGTCACGGAGTTGTTTACCCACCAAGGGACATATCTACCTATATATATAGGTAGCTACCTAGTGCACAGTAGGTAGTTACTTACACGGGCTATCACCAAGACAAGACCCGGGCTGGACAGAGCACCTGCCATACAGGGGACAGGTAGGTAGGCAGGTACATACCTACAGAGTACCAAGGTACCTAGGTAGGTACAACGCAGTCGCTGGCATTGTTTTATGTCGTTGACACGAGCAGAATCTCCACTTTTATCCTGTAGAGCCTCACACTGCCCGCTGCAGTGTCACTGCCCAGTGTTGTGGTGCGGTTGCCCAGCCACGAGTGTTGCGGTGACGTCACGTGGCTACAGGCGGTGACCGATACATTCTGGCGATAACACTATCGCTGACCGAGGCTCACCGAACCTAGGTACCTAGGTGAACGTTGGCGGATCTTTGACCGCGAAACGCAAGACATGCGTGCCGCCACGGCTTGCTTTAGACTTCCAATGCAAAGATTACCCTCGACAGGCAGGTAGCGTACGTACGACGCAAGAGAGCATCGTGCGATAACGAGGAAACTCAATTGGCCTGGCTTTTAACAGGAGTGCAAGAACTCGCATGATCAACGCATGTAAAGTTTCGCTGGTCGTCTGTCAGGAGCAATTTCCTTTTGCTAGCGTCCGTTTATGATTTCACGAGAAGACCTCCGCGCGGCGCCGCAAGATGATGTGACATCGCCAGCTTCGACTTTGCACCAGACGACAAGAAATTGCAGTCACAACGCCATTGTTGAGAATCCCGTTTCTCCAACTTGACATTGTTCGCAAAGCGACGAGTAAAGAAACCGACTCGACACTTCGAGTCAAGTCTTTGTCGTCTACCGGCCCTTTTCACGGCCTCTTCTCCCCCAGCTGACAGTGAAAAACGTACCAATCGAGACGAAAGCGGGAACGCCACGCCACGTATGCGGTCGAGGTCCTCTGCAAACTTTCGCCCCGAAGCGTCATCTGATCCGCGTCTCGCGACTATTAAATCTCAAATCGAATGTTGATAAAGATAAAATACGGACTCTTTCCTACGTATGATGCGTTGTTATAAAGCTGCTGTTCCCAGTCTCAGACCTTCTACAGAATTTCTCGCTTGTCAACAGAATCTCTCGCTTGTCAACAGAATCTCTCGCTTGTCAACAGAATCTCTCGCTTGTCAACAGAATCTCTCGCTTGTCAACAGACAACA